>BKCP01005294.1:605524-617212 GCA_008636005.1 Striga asiatica | reverse complement strand
ATGAGAAAAAAAAAAAAATGATCTTACGGGATTGTTAAGACTAAAACAAAATGACAACATAAAATTGAAAATATGTTAACATATTCTACGGAAATAAAATCGGAAGTTATTTATAAGATTAAAATCTTTGTGAAAAATAATAATACTTCAGATTTTTTATGAGATATCCTTATTTGGAGGTCAAACTTAAAAAATAAAAAGTCAACTTTCTGTTTTAGTATTTTTTCAACAACTTTTTTATATTAGTATAAATATAGATATAGATATAAATGATGTATTTTTTTCTTGGTTTTATTGTGCTGTGTGATTAAAAAAAATAAAATTTGAGCCATTAGATTAAAGTAATATGATCCAATGGCTATTAAAGCACACTGACAGCAGAGAGGGTGCTGTTAAGTTAGCACTGCTTGTCCCCCTATCCAATTATTCCCTCTTGCTGGCCAGCCGATGATTCATCACTCGAACATACGCTCACAGTGGAGGTTGGGGAGCCATGGTGTGGTTTCAGTGCGACGACTGTGGAGACAACCTCAAGAAACCCAAGCTCGCTAATCATTTCAGACAATGCTCTGCTTTCAAGGTTCTCACATTCCACGCCATTGTTGCCCTTTCCTCCCCTCCCCTCTTCAATTTCAAGGAAGAAATATAAAATTTCGTGTCATTTTCTTTAATTTCTTTTGCTTCTGTAGCTAACTCGTCTCTGCTTATGCATGACTGTGATTTTTCAGAGTGCATCGATTGTGGCCAGGTATTTGGGCAGCAAGACGTTGAATGCCACACTCAGTGCATTACTGAAGCGGTAATTTCTATACCCTGCTGTTGAAAAATTCCATCTTTGTTTTCACCTTGTTGTTTGTGATTAATACATTGTGGCTGTTGTTTGTGTTTTTTTCTTTTCTTTCTTTTTTTTTTTCTTTTTTTGCCCCACAGATTTTTGCTGCTTTCTTGTGATGTACATGTGTTGTGAGTGTAGCTGGCTCTCCAAAATTGGTTTCAGTTGCATCTCTCTTTGAACATGGCTCTGATATCAGAATCTGATGTGTGGTCTTACAAATGTTTTGCATGTTATGCGTACAGGAAAAATATGGTCCGAAGGGTCAGACAAAGGCTTCGAATGGAACAAATACTAAGACCATGAATGATGCAAAGCCGAAACCAGAGGTCGACATAAATGTCGGATTGTCTGAACGGCCTCCGTGGTTCTGTAGGTAACATGTGTCTCGTGTGGATATTATATAGTTTAGTCCAAATGGTTTCTGTTTTGGTTTTACTGTATTATAACCTCTCGCAACGAAGAAACCAAAAGAATTGGCTGTTAGAGTTCAAATTTCAACTCCCTAAAAATGTGTAATAATGAACTAGAAAGGTGCAAACGTTGAAAACTGAAGAAGGTATCATATGGTAGGTAATGCTTGTCTTGTGAGGTTATCATATAGTTCAGTCCAAACGGCATGTTTTTGTTTTCATTATATTTATAACCTCCAGCAACAACGAAATGAAAGAATTGGTTGTTCGAGTTCGATCGTTAACTTTTGGAGATGATGGTTTTCTGAAATTTGCAATAATGGGCTAAAAAGGTGCATCTTTGAAAAATAAAGAAGATAACATAACTTGAAAATCCATCGTTGGATGCTTTTAGTGTTTGGTGTCGTCTTAATCACAGTGCTCACCACTGAACAATTCCGAGTTTGGATAACAAGCTCCACTGTTATATAGCTTGGTTTTATTTGCTTGAGCTATTTGTTATTATTTGTCATTTACTGAATTTTCATTACCACTATGATTTGAGAAGTGTGNTTTTTTCTTGTTCTTATTTTTTTGGGGCGTGTGTGATATTTTTGTACTGCACAGTAGTTTTTCGTGCCATATCTGCCACTTTTTTCTACCTCATTATTTCCTGTTTATCATGGCCTTAATATTTTTGTCAATTTGTTGAAAAAAATCCAGTCTATGTAACACCAAAGCCACAAGTAAGCAAACAATGCTCCTCCATGAAAGTTCCATGCAATGAAGAAGCCCACCAATGAAGAAAGTTGTAGCATACAAGTGGAGAAGTCTTCAATGGTTACCATCCACCAACGTCCTCTTTCACACACATTTTTCAACAAGGGTGTGCTTGATTGTATCTATAAATAGGCTTCTCATTTCATTCATTGAAATCATCCAAGAGTGTGATCAATCAACTTTGAGAGTGTTGAAACACAACCAAGAAGAGTTGTGGGAGAGTTTGAGAGTTTTTTGTTTAGAGTTTGTAAATCTCTTGTTTTTATTCTTGTGAGTAATAGAAACTTATTTTTCTCTCAATTATGAGTATGATCTTGGGATGATACCACAACAAGTGGTATCAGAGCTTGGTCTGAAGCTTTCGAGCTTAAATTTTGAATTTTTCGAGCTTCTATAGAAATTTCCAGTTTCTGAGTCGTACTCGAAATTTGATTCCGAGGACACCGTTATATTCGTCTCGTCGAGACGGTCGCAACGGTATCTTACGGGCGAAAAGCGGACACCGGAGCTGAGAGTTATAGCCTTCTGAAGTTCTGAGAAAAAAAAAATTCTGGTGAAGAAGATGATGACGTGGTGCCCTGTCATCTGACAAGTCATCGTCACGTCAACAAAGAAGGCCCAGTCACCAGCCACATCAGCAGTCCAGTCATCTGCCACGTCAGCAGATCACTCACCTGCCACGTCAGCGAAGAGGGTCCAGTCACTGCCCCGTCAGCAGTCCCAGTCAACTGTCACGTCAGTAATCTGACCCCAGTTAATTGCCACGTCATCCGTTGACTGCCATGTCATCACCGTGAAAAAAAAAATAACACCCTCTCCCCATTTTCGGCTGTTACGGACGCAACGGTGTTGTCCATTTTTCAAAATACCGCTCTGATTTGTCCCAAACAAATCATTGAAGGTGTAAAATGGCCTTGGAAGAGTCAACTTCATCTTCTGGAGCTATGATTATGCTCACGGCTACCAATTATACGCTGTGGAAGCCTCAGATGGAAGATTTCCTCAGCTGTAAAGAGCTTTTTGACCTAATAGAGCTGGAGGGTATTAACCCTGATCCGTCCAAGGCGTTAGAATGGAAGAAAATCAACAGAAAAACTATTGGCCAAATCCGACAATGGATATACCATAGTGTCTTCCATCATGTTGCACAAGAAACCGACGCATATGCCCTTTGGAGGAAGCTGGAGGACATGTACCAGGCCAAGACCGCTCGGAATAAGGCCTTATTGATGAGGCGCTTAGTCAATATGAAGTTGAAAAGTGGAAATTGCATACCAGTGAGTTCCAGAGCCTGGTAAATTAACTATCTTGTGTGGAGATGCCGCTTAGAGATGAAATGCAATCACTGCTACTTCTTAGTTCCTTTCTAATAGTTGGGAAACACTCGTTGTTACTCTCAGCAATTCAGCCTCAAACGACAAACTTTCCATTTCCATTGTCAAGGATGCCTTATTCAATGAAGAGGCAAGAAGGAAAGACATGGGCACAGATCAGACCCATGCCCTTGTAATGGAGAATCGAGGAAGACCACAAGGCAAGCAACAAAGAAGCAGTAGAGGAAAGAGCAGGGGTAGAAGCAAGGGGAGGCAATCAGATGATCGGAGATCACATGTGTGCTATCATTGTGGTCTAGAAGGTCATATGAAGAAGAATTGCTATAAATGGCTCGAGGAGCAGGGCAAGAGCAATTCTCAGCCAAAGAACAGTTCTCAGCAGAAGAACAAAGGCAAGGTTGGTGAAACTCTCATCACTGTCTCAGGTGAGGTAGCATATTACTCTACCCATGGTGAGACATGCCTTCATGTCTCAAGAGAAGACATGGAATGGGTGGTAGATACTGCAGCATCCTATCACGTTACTCCCAACAAGAAATACTTCACAACATACCAAGCTGGACACTTTAGATCGGTGAAGATGGGAAATTCCATTTCCTCTGTTATTGCCGGAATTGGTGATATCCAGGCAACGACAGGAACCAGGATTACAATCCTATTGAAGGATGTTAGACATGTGCCGGATCTCAGACTGAATCTTTTGTCAGTGGTGGCTCTTGACAAAGAAGGATATGACAATCACTTTGGTGCAGGCACATGGAAGTTGTCAAAGGGTGTTCTGAAAATTGCCCGAGGACATGTTTGTGGGACGCTGTACAAAACACATTTGAAGATCAGTACAGAAAGTCTCAATGTTGCAGAGGAGGCTTCCCAGGATCTATGGCACCAGAGACTTGGCCATATGAGTGAGAAAGGGTTGACTACCCTAATGAAGAAGGATCTTATCAAGGTTGATAAGAGTGCTGCATTGGGTTCTTGCAGTCATTGCCTGTTCGGCAAGCAGCATAGAGTTTCATTCAATGCAAATTCAACAAAGAGATCGGAGTTGTTAAGCTTGATACACTCTGATGTTTGCGGTCCCATGGAGGTTGAATCATTGGGTGGAAGCAGATATTTTCTGACTTTCATTGATGACGCTTCTCGAAAGGTGTGGGTATATTTCCTGAATACGAAGGACCAGGTGTTTGAGTACTTCAAGTCATTTCACGTCATGGTGGAACGTGAAACAGGAAAGAAGCTGAAATGTCTCCGATCTGATAATGGAGGTGAGTATACTTCCAAGGAGTTCAATGTTGCAGGACATATGGCATTCGACATGAGAAGTCAGTACCACGTACCCCTCAGCACAATGGTGTTGCTGAAAGAATGAATCGGACTATCATGGAGCGTGTCCGAAGCATGATGAATATGGCTAAATTACCGAAGCCATTTTGGGGAGAAGCTGCCAAGACCGCATGTTATCTAATCAACCGATCACCTTCAGTTCCATTAAATTTTGAAGTTCGAGAGAGAATATGGACTGGTAAGAATCCGACATACTCACATCTCAGAGTATTTGGTTGTGTAGCATATGCACATGTATCCAAAGAGCTCAGAAAGAAGCTCGATTCGAGGTCCATCCCATGCATTTTCATTGGTTATGGAGATGAAGAGTTTGGATACAGATTTTGGGATCCAAAGGAGAAAAAGGTGATCAGAAGTAGGGACGTTGTGTTCCAAGAAAATTTGACAATAGAAGACATAGAAAAACTCAAGATGTCTCAGAAGTCAAATGTGGGTGCTCAAGTTTTAGATGAAGCACCAGAATTGTTCTGGAGAAACAATGAAGATGATGTACCAGAAGAAGAGGAGGAGACAGACAAGAATGCAGAGCAAGAGGAGAAACAACCCATCTTGCCAGAGCAAGGGGAGCAACAACCCATCTTGACTGAGCAAAGGGAGCCACAACTCATTTTGCCAGACGCCAACGTTTGGAGTTCTTCTCAGATGGTTCTACCCACTCGTAGATCTGAACGAGGTCATATACCATCAAAAAGATACTCATCATCTGAATACCTTCTATTGACAGAAGATGGAGAACCAGAGAGTTTTCAAGAAGCCATATCTCATAAGGATAAAGAAAAATGGATGATTGCGATGCAGGAAGAATTAGATTCTCTGCAGAAAAATCAAACTTATGAGATTGTTAAACTTCCAGAAGGGAAAAAGGCGTTGAAAAACAAATGGATGTTCAAGCTAAAGAAAGATGCAAATGGACAAATGGTGAAACACAAAGCTCGATTAGTTGTCAAAGGCTTTCAACAGAAGAAAGGGACTGATTTTGACGAATCTTTGCACCAGTTGTCAAGATGACCTCAATTCGAGTCATACTTGGTTTGGCAGCAAGTATGAATTTGGAGCTTGAACAGATGAATGTGAAGACAGCTTTTCTTCACGGAGATTTGAAAGAAGAAATCTATATGCAAGCTATCAAAAAGCTTATATGGTCTGAAGCAAGCACCAAGGCAGTGGAATAAGAAGTTTGACTCATGCATGCAGAGTCAAGGTTACAAGAAGACTATTGCAGATGAGTGTGTTTACATCAAGAGATACTCAAACGGAGCTTTCATAGTTCTTCTACTGTACGTCGACGACATGTTGATCATTGGGAATGATGCAGAGAAGATACGTCAGCTGAAGAAAGAACTTTCCAAGTCTTTTGATATGAAAGATTTAAGAAAGGCTCAACAGATTCTTGGGATGCAGATTACTCGAGACCGAGAGAACAACAAGTTATGGCTATCTCAAGAGAAGTACATTGAACGAGTACTTGAAAGATTCAATATGAGTGATGCCAAACCAGTGGGTATTCCGCTTGTGAATCATTTCAAGTTGAGCAAAAGATCATGTCCCACATCCAAGGAAGAGATGGGGGAGATGTCTGCAGTGCCATACTCTTCAGCAGTTGGAAGTTTGATGTATGCAATGGTATGTACCAGGCCAGATATTGCTCATGCAGTGGGTGTAGTGAGTCGTTTTCTTTCTAACCCCGGGAAGGAGCATTGTGAGGCAGTAAAATGGATTCTCAAATACTTGAAGGGTACTTCTAAGTTATGTCTTTGTTACGGGGGAGCTGATCCTATCTTGGAAGGATATGCTGATGCTGATATGGCCAGAGATATTGATTGTCAAAAATCTACTTCCGGTTATGTCTACATTTTTGCAGGGGGAGCCATTTCTTAGCAATCAAGATTGCAGAAGTGTGTTGCTTTATCCACAATAGAAGCTGAATATATTGTTGCCGCTGAAGCTGGTAAAGAAATGTTGTGGCTAAAACGCTATCTCCATGAACTTGAGATCAAGCAGAAAGAGTATAAAGTATATTGTGATAGTCAAAGTGCTATTGACTTAAGCAAGAACTCTATGTACCATTCCCGCACAAAGCATATTGATGTTCGACATCACTGGATACGCGAAAAGCTGTTGAAACTAGTGAAGATCAATACGAAGGAGAATCCATCAGATATGTTGACAAAAGTGGTTACACTGGATAAGCTTAAGCTATGCAGAGACATAGTATGAATGCTTGTTCAGAATTTGCATGGAAATGGGAGAATTGAAAGTTCCATACAATGAAGAAGCATACCAATGAAGAAAGTTGTAGCATACAAGTGGAGTAGTCTTCAATGGTTACCATCCACCACCGTCCTCTTTCACACACATTTTTCAACAAGGGTGTGGTTGATTGTATCTATAAATAGGCTTCTCATTTCATTCATTGAAATCATCCAAGAGTGTGATCAATCAACCTTGAGAGTATTGAAACAAAACCAAGAAGAGTTGTGGGAGAGTTTGAGAGTTTTTTGTTTTAGAGTTTGTAAATCTTTTGTTTCTATTCTTGTGAGTAATAGAAACTTATTTTTCTCTCAATTATGAGTATGATCTTGGGATGATACCACAACACTCCATGCCGATGGGAAAAAGCACGGGGCAAAAGCAAGAGCCTTCCATGCATCAAAACAGCCGCCTAATGGCACTGTAGAAACCAAATGTTCCAATGGAAATAATGCAACAGATGAAGTTCCTGAAAATAAAGAGTCAGTTGAACCAATAGACCAAAACTCATCTAAAGCTGCTCTTGATGGCTCTGGTTTGGAGGCTAACTCTTTGGAGATGAACAAGAAAGAGAAAACTCGAGGCATTTGGAAAAAGTGATGCTCAAGCAGTGTAACAGGGGAAGAAGAGGAACTGAAGTCCAAGGATGTTGCCAAGACGACTATAAAGTGGAAAAAGCTGATTACTTCTGCTTTGAAATCCGTACTTTCCCTTGATTCTAGCTTATAAATTCTTTTACTGATTTTCTAATTTATCACTTATTGTCTATAGTAAGTTGGAATTCTAGGATCAAGACTTTGTTTGTAAAGGAAATATGGATCATTTCTTTTTCCTTTTGAATTAATACTGAATTGTTTGAAGTATGGCCTACACTTGGCATAAGGAATAAATAGGGGTGAAGTAGATAACTAACTAATTTCTAATTTTATCATCTCTCTTGGATTTTGCAGAATGAAGATGGTGCAATGAAATTCAAGAAGCTTAAGAAATTTGTCATGAAGTCTTTGAAAGAATCTGGCCACACTGAAGACAAGAAGCAAGTATTCGAATTTCTTGAGGAGAAGGTAAGCTAATTGTTGTTTTTTAACATTTGTTTTTGTTTCTTAAGAATGTGTAGTTGAAGAGGTTCCTTCTAACTCCATCTTTCTACACTGTTATAATGTTGAGCAGATAAATTCAAGCTCGAGATTTGTTGTCGATGGCAAATATGTTCGGTTAGTTGCAACAAACTAAAGCTGCGCCTGGTTTATGGTGAAGCGGTTTCTTGTATTTGACCGAAAGTTTTGCGTACACCAACCTCAATTCATTCAATACATTGGTTTTACTGGCAACAGGTTTATTCCAGCAAATCAGACCAATCAACAAACCTTTGTGCAAGTTGCTCAAATTTTGTTAAGACAATGAACAAACTATGTTTGCTCAATCTTTAATAGGCCAATGAACAAAATATGGAACATCAAGTTACAAACTTCGTTCAGACAATGAACAAACTATGGAACATCGCTTTTCATCCCATATAAGGAGTAGATTCACAAACCCAAACTCTATAAAGCATTTTTGCTATACCAGTCAAGAATTGATATCGACATGTATACATAAAATTAATTACTACTGCACATTCATACTAGTAAACATCCATCAGTGTATTCTTTCGAAGATCGGCTAGAAAATCAAAACCAAGACAACGATCAACAATATGACAGAGCACCCCATGGCCTGCAATGTACAAAACCAGGTCGTAGATAAATTCTCGAGTAGAACTCAACATAAAAGAAAAAGAAAAAAAAAATTGACAAAGATACGTAAAATGACTCACAGCAATAGCAGAAGCAGCAAGTCCAGCTCGTTCCCTTGGATCCTTGCGATAATAATTCCCAAAGTACAAGATTGTAGCATAATACCACATTAATGGGCACAAGAAACCCAAGAGAAAACTGAAAAGGTAAGGTCAAATTGTAATTACTGCATGAGGGTAAAACAGGAAAAAAATGCAGTAAATGAAGTATGTGGGAAAAAATTACACTTACGAGAACCATCCAATTCCACAGCCAAAGCATGGAAGAGGTTTATCGTATAATCCCAGTGGAGTGTCATCTTCACCTCTAATTAGACTATACTTGCCTTTTTCGCGATCCGTGCTATCTGTTGCTTTTCCTATTAACACATATTTTCTAATAAGCTGCTTTTTACTCTCTCCATTCCGTAAAGATAGACTTCGTCACTATTTTTGTTTGTCCCAAAAAAAATATGCATGTTTATTTAAATAGGGACAATATTGAATCGTTTTATGGCGTCCTTTAAAATCGCATGGTTATAACAAAATAGAATGCCTTTTTTATCCATGCAACAATGATGTTCTATTAAACTGCAGGACAACATAACCGAGGCTAGCTTTACTAGATGGAGGGATTATAAAATACATAAGTTTTGCATGTAATTAATCAACCGGAAATGAATGTAAAGGATATTGCACAAAACAGAGAAAGGAGAAAGCAATTACTGAGAGACAGAGTGCAAGACAACATTAACATGGAATTACCTTCTTACTGGTGCAAAAAGGTTTCATAGCTTACTTCAAATAGATAAGGATATATAATTTCAGCGGGGAACTCAATACTACTACTGAGCAGCAGCCACATACACAGGATAAACAATGGCCGAAAAGAAAAAGTAGGATTGGGCTTGATAAAGGCCTTGCTAAAAGCTCGAGTATCGGGAAAAAAACTGGTATAGAATTATTATTCACTTTGAGATGGTGCATCAGCAAGACATTTCAAATGAACACTCTAGAAAACCTCGTTTTAGTTATTTATNNNNAAAAAACAAAGGTAATGACTACCTTTGAATATGGAATAATATCGAGCTGATGGCCTCAAAAGATCAAGATGCTTATCTGAAACTGATATGCCCATTTCAAGAGCCTTTCTACCCTCTTCCTCCTCAACAGAAGGATCTGTAACACCAATAAGTCCCGACATACAGTATTAGTTGTTTATTAGTCCTGAATTTTGATTTTCTATTCCAATTCAAACCATATCATGCCATGCCTTGGAGAGATCTGAGGGCAGTGTTTCAGAAGGATTTTTCTAGCAGGGCATACCCAATCCATGGACTCAAAATATTGGATTATCTATGTTTTAGAATGTGTTCGCACTCGTCAAGGGACACAACTAACTGAAATGGCTAAAGTCCAACAAATTTTCACTCTAGTAAAAACACTTGCAGTCAGGACGTCAAAAAGAAAGTTTACCCTTTTCAATTTTTGCTGATTACTAGGATGTATATAGACTATAATATATTCCAGCAATCCAACAATTTTATCATATTCGGCTTCTAGGTGATGAAAAATCCAGGAAAATAATTACTTAATGATTTCTTGCGCTAATGCCTAATTGTTATAAAAAAAAATATATATATATGAAAGAGAACATGCTGCAAAGTGATATGGAAAATTGGCAATATTGTAAATCAGCTAAATGTGGATAGGCCACATCTCGACTATTTGAAGTATACTCGAAACCAAGACAAAAGGCAAAGTTATATTACTCTGATCCATGGGTACTCCTCAGGAAGTGAATTATAATATTTGGTCCTTCCTTCAACAGCCTCCTCTGAGTACCTTAACCAAAGAAGAACAAAGCTATCACTTACTTCTATCAAGATTCAAGGCTCAGCAATGAAGAAGAGCAGACAGGCAGATGAAGAGTAAATTTCATTTTCCTTCCAAAAATGAAGGAAAAATATACGTACTCCATTTGAAAAACAACCAACATGATAAGAGAATATACAAATAACATGACATGGATTTCATTGAAAGAGTGAAACTATTCAGGTTCACAGCCTAAAAGATTTGCATAATATGAAGTGTGTACCCCAGAAATTAATGATCATACTAATTCAACAACAGTAAGGCTGAGGCAGGCCTAACGGTTCAGTAGCCATACTCTCTCAACGGATATGCATACTTTTAATTTGAAATGTCATACACCAAAAAACATCATAAACAAAAGTACGACATTTCATATAATACATATGCATTTTTGTTAAAAAAGTATGAACCCGCACAACGATTAGACAACCTCATACAAGAATTTGTGATTCATCAAAGCAAAACCTTACAACACCATTTTGGTAGAATTAGGCAACATCAAATACAACTGTTGTACATAGCCAGCGCTATGAAATATGAATGCTTAAATATTAACAAAAATTCACCATCCTTATCGTTCATCTATTGCAGAACTTACCCAAATTCTGACCTTACACGTAAAATTCAACCAATTTGCGGTACACAGATTAACTAAGATCATTTTCAAATCAACATAGCCACCAAAGCTTCAACAAAAAAATCAGAATTGTGACGACCCACATACGAAATCCCTATTTTCCAGATGCCCATCAATCCTCCTTACAACAGAGCTACAATTGAAGACAATTTACACAGCAAAATAAATGCAAATAAGGGATAAAAAAATGATACTTGCCTCGAGGAGGATGAACAAGGAAATTCGCGATCTCTAAATATTTTCGAGCTAGTTCGATGAAGAAGATTATAACAAGAATTATCAATCTATGTGTTTAAGGCTTTAAGCTCTACCGGTCGCTTTTGGAGGATTTAATTTGGAGACGAAGAAAAGCTGCTTTCAAAAATTGTATTCTACCCACTGTAGACTACGTCGGTTGACCCTATCATTTTGATGCGTCTATTGTTTCCATTTTTCGTTGGTTTTTTTTCTAATATTCCACAATTAATTTT
>BKCP01005294.1:539020-605462 GCA_008636005.1 Striga asiatica | reverse complement strand
GAGGTTATCGCTAAGCAACATTAAGAATAAATATGTCTTGGATAAGAGACACCCATAACGTCGTGCTCTAGTCGTGGGACAACACCAGACGATGGAGTTGAAAATAGTTGGAGACCGAAAGGAGATGCCGCCAGAGACGCCAAAAAGTCAGCCGCGAAATTCGTCTTGCGAAAGATATGAGAGATCTTGACCCGCTAGTCTCGAATAAGTAGTTCTCGTACTCCAAGAACCAAACCAGAGTGAACACCCCTTAAGTCTTCCGTATTGTTCGCAAAACCCACTATGATCGCATTGTCCACTTCCGCCTCAACCTGACGGTATCCCATATCCCAAGCCATACTAAGACCGTGAAATAATCCCCATAATTCCGCCCCCATAATAGAGCACATCCCGATATTTCTCATGAAACCTCCTAACTATTTTCGATGAGTGTCACGAATCAACCCTCCAGTCGAAGCCATACCCGAGGATTTATGAAAAGCCCCGTCCGAATTCACTTTCGCCCAATCAGTCGGTGGAGCCACCCAACGTAGAAAACACCGGTTTCGGGAGACACCAGTGCCTCCAAGTTTCTTATAGTTCTTCGCGAATTGTAGAACTCCATTAACAAATTTTGTGATCTCCTGAACTTTATCTGCCGCATCCTTTTCCTGACTTTGGAAAATAGATATATTTTGCCATTACCATAATTTCCACAATGTCACACCAAACAAGCACACTCCCAGTTGACATACTATTAGAAGAAAGAATTTTGAAAACCACGCGCATTAGGAAGAAGCTCTTTCTAACTGACGAAAATTCTCTCTGCTCCTCTCCGACGAAAATTCTCTCGGCCTTCAACCTAATCGCTCCGTTTTGACCTCTTCCGGCGACGGCGACGCCGTCTCTGCGGCCGTCGCTGGCCGCCCATCTTCCCTTGCCGACGATTTTCCTTGATCTGTAGCCATAGCAACCTCTCTCGTCTCTCGTCTGGTGGTGGGTGGAGAACAGCGGCGGTTCCGATCGTCATCCGGCGGTGTCTGAGTTGCTGCTTGTTGCGATTGGGAGTGTCGGTAAGTTCTCTCTCTCTCTTGCTCTGGTTTAGGCTGGAGGAATTGGTTTTTGGAGAGTTTGGGGGTTAGGGTTCAATTGGGGCTCCGAGACTTCTCCGATGGGGTCGTCTGAATGGGCTTAATTTGGCCCGTTTGGGTTTAGTGGTTCCGAGTATTGGTGTGGGATTGGGTCGATTAGCTGGGGTTCGGCTCCGGCTGGGTAGTGGCAGAGGTGGCGAGAGGGTGTTTGTTTGGCTGGGGCTGTGGATGATGGTCGACGGTGGTTGGGTGGGGCTTTGGTGGCTGCTGTGTGTGTCAAGTGGTAGTCGCCGGAGTTGGAGTTCGGGCAGGTAGCCGCTATCTTGGTGCAGCTCATTTTGGGTTGTGTGGGATCCGGTATTCTCGGCCAGGGCTAGTGGTGTTAGCCTTATTCGGGTTGCTGTGGGCCTGTTCTCCTCGGTCTGTGGGTGCTGTCCGTTGGTTGGGTTCGGGGGCGGGGCCCTGCCTCTTGTTAGGCCTGCGGCAGTTTCGGGGGCTCGGGCTTGGCTAGGGACCTTTCCTGTGGTCAGTTGTAGCTGCTTCTTCGGCTTAGTTGTCTCTCCGGGAGAGGGTCGGTTTTATTTTATTTTGTTTAGTGTGTTCGTCATGTGTATTACTTTTGGTTTGTTTGTCGTTTTCTTTGTTCTGTGTGTTTGGTTGTCTTTGTTTTGGAAATGAATACAGGCTAGGCATTGTGCAGTGGCTCTGTTATTTATTCTCCTTTATTTTCGGTTGTTGAGTTCTCTAGGCCGCCATGTGCGTGTCCTCTCAGTTTGCTATTCCTGTTCCTTTCTAGGAGTGTTTTTGGTTTGGGCCGTTGGCCCCTGTCTCATTACCCTGTTGGGGTCGTAGATATTACCCTTTTGGGGTCGTGTAATTTGTACTCGTTGCACTTTTGTGCTTTTATAGTATTTCTATCGTTTCGGGAAAAAAAAAAAACCACGCGCATTTATTGAATTTCGAAAAATTAAGTGGTTCATCTTAATTTTTGAATTGTCCACCAAATCATATTTGTTATAAAACAAGAGAGAAATAGAGAGAATATAGAGAATGTTTTCTCTTAGTTGTATTTTCATTATAACTGAAGCTCCTATTTATAGGAAAACTTCTGATGGCACAATCGTTATAATACAATTACATCAAGGACAAAATAGTCATTCACATATATTATTTAATAATAAAATATATTATTGGTGATGGTGAGTTTAACCACCATACCATACAAAATATTTATAACACTCCCCCTTGAATGACTATTTTCTAAAAAAATTTAACTAATTTGGGCAAAGTTCAATCTGAACATCTTGAATTGTATCTTGTGTCCATCAGATATCGTTGCTTCATTATGTCAGGAAAAACCCGATGGGACAAAACCTGAGCATTGTGAAATCATAATATTGCTCCCCCTCAAATAAATCATCTTTAGTGGAGTATCCACTTGCTGCCTCATTAAAACCTTGTCAAGAAAACCCAGTGAAAAAAAAAAAATTGATCGAAGGAAAAAGAGTACAGCTACTCCAGTGTTTTCTTATCATCATGAGGAATTATATCAATTTTCAGGTAGTCCTCATTATACCATGAATATGCCTCGTTAAAACCTTATTAGGTAAAACCCAATGGGACAAAATCCTAATTAAGAAAAAAGAGCACACTATTCATGTGAATACGCCATCTATGTTGCCTCATTAAAAACCTTGCTGGTAAAACCCAATGGGACAAAACCTCAGGCAAGGAAAAAATAGTACAACGCGTATTCCATATAATAATATTTTCATAATTTGTACGATACTAATACCAATGCTTCCAGCGTATTATTCCACCATCATATTATTTCATATATTTTACCACCATCAGTATCCTTCATTTTATTTGCACACTCCTAGTGTGATAAATGTATCATTTACAAATTTCAATCATTGAATCTCCCCTCATCTTAACAAATCCCTGATTTGTATTTTGAATTTCTTGAGGGGAGTTCATATAGTCTCCGTTTCGTTCTCGATTTCAATATATAATATGAGAACTTTGAACTCATATCACTTGTAATATGCACATTTTTCTTTCAAGTATTCATCATATCAGTTGAGTATATTATTAGTTTTATCACTTTCATATGACACTTATTTTTTATTATTTCATAATCATCTCAAAACTTCAGGTTACGTGTCATATCATATTCATTGATCAAAACATCTCGTAACTTCAGGTTATGAATCACATACTCATGTGCCTATCTAGTGCATCCATAATATCTAATAGCACATATGGAGAGGTAGTGGGCCCATATATATCATACCCCCTTTCATACTCAGATTGATCAAATATCGATTTACAAATATTTAGTTAGTAATAATTTTACACCAATCGAGAACAAAACATCTCATATCACAAAAGATAAGTTTCTTTGGATCTTTATAAATATTTGTCAAATTCTAAATATTTGACACTAATTGGTGTTATAATTTTACATCTCTAAAAAAAGATTCATTTAGATTGGTTGGGTCAAATATACTTCTTCTAGTAGATACTCGATCTACAAGTCGAGATAATATTCTTTGGTATTTAACCAAGAGTTGTATTCTAACTCCGTCTATAAGCATGAGCTAATCTTTTATATAGTGTTCACCACATAATCTATTTAACCGAGATGATCATTTTGTATATTATCATTATACACAAGGTTCTACATTGAATTTCTTACTTTACTTCTTCAGGAAGAATTTTGTTGGTTGTACCATATTTTACCAACAATTTTATATAATTAAATGATTTATTATTTAATTATCTTTCATCTCGGGTACTCTAGTCCATTCAGGACTTTCACATATGACTCAATAGTCATGGTAACGTTGTTGCCATAAATATTAACTTGCGGTATAATTGTTAATGAGAGAATTTTTTATAAAAAATGGGTCTCTGCGTAAACCCATGAGCATAATCTCGCTATATTTACATCACACCACCATATCACATCTTTCATATAAACATTCATTATCCTTCTGGGACATGCTATCCTTCTGGGATACCGTGTAGCGAGCGGAAGTTCTGCCTTTATTTTCCTTTCTATCTCAATCAACCTACACGCTTCTAGCACTTTCATTATTTTGATTCGGATCATTATTTGAGATAGTAAAGAAATCAAATAGGCAATTATGTTGTCAACAACTATGATATTTAATTTTTATTCTCTCAACCATATGTACAACTCCATATTTCCTAGCCATATTTATAATCATTTCCTTTAATATTTAATTTTGGCTGTTCCGTATTTCCAGTACTATAATGGTTTGATGCACGTGCAAGATGTACTGGATTAATTCTTTAGGAGTTTCTTATAAAAGAGTGTTAATTCTTGAATATAAATTTTTTGCGGACTTTCACACATCATATATTAATTATATCACCTTATGCTTCTAGCATTAAGGAGTCAATCATTCTCTAGAGAATTTGCTTACTTTGTGGTACATTTATATAAATAAATTGTTCACCCCATTATTACTATAAATTTCGTTTGGCAGAAATATAATATGAACTTCAAGTTCAAATTTTATTGCGTGGTTTCAAATAATGAAAACATTAATATTTCACATATTTCACGACATTTATGCTCATATCTCCCCCTAATGCCGTGAAATCATTTAATATATTATGCAAAACACGTACCAAATAATACATTGATCCCCCATAATGGTCTCTAGGTATTAAAAATTTGACGGAGTATAATATCATAGCAAACCTAGTTTATAATATAGGCTCATAAAGGTACGAATTGGTGGTGACATAAGATCGTGCTGATAACGTGTTATAAAACAAGAGAGAAATAGAGAGAATATAGAGAATGTTTTCTCTTGGTTGTATTTTCATTATAACTGAAGCTCCTATTATAGAAAAACTTCTGATGACACAATCGTAATAATGCAATTACATCAAGGGCAAAATAGTCATTCACATACATTATTTAATAATAAAATATATTATTGGTGATGGTGGGTTTAACCACCATACCATACAAAATATTTATAACAATATTCAATATTCTTTATCGCAATTTTTTGCAGATTTTTTTCCTTAAAAAACGCAAAATCTCAAAACTAACATTATCTCATTTTATGTACTCCACTTAAACTAACAAATGAGTATCTACTGTTAATCTTATTCAGTTCCACTTAAATCAGTTTTTCAATTTATTAAATACTTTTTGGAACAGGTCAATTTTTTTAATTTTTTTTATTTTAGCTTTCAAAAATTTATGCTTAAATATTGTCCTACCTTTTTGACTTCTTATAGTGCACTTTAATTTTTAAAATTGTGGGCCAAAATATTGTCAACTTTTTGAAACAATTTTGTGTCAAATTATTTGAAAACAATTATGTGTCAACAAATCTATTTCAAAGATGCAAATATGTTTAAAAATGTACGAAAACAATTTTTGGTATTATGTTTTCCACAATAAATCTCAAACTATGAAATTATTCATTTACGTTAATATCCTAAATCGAATATTTGTAATATTTTAATTACATATAAAATCATCATGATGTTTAGAAAGTTTGTGTTTATCTTTGCTCATTAAAAAAATAAATTAATTAAGAATTAAGTAATGGTAAATGTTAATTTTTCACAATTAATTTATTTATATATTACTTTTTATAATAAGTACTTATACATATTATATTACAATTAATTAAGTAATTTTTATAATATTTTAATTAAAAATATTAATTAAATATACGAATAATTTAAAAATTTGCAATCTTTAAACTAAGTGATAAGTAATCTATAAATATCCATTTTTATTAAATATGTACTTTGGTTTATATTAAAAATAGTTTTAAATGTAACAAAATTTATGTAAAAAATTGTAGTGATACTAACAGTCTGACCGATTGGTGTTGACCGGTTCTCTAGCAAACATTTTATTCAAGCAAACTGAACTAGTCGATAAACTGGTTCTCAGTCCGTATGGTCAGACTGTTCGGTCTGGTCCAGTTTGAAGACAATAGATAAATCATGATTAATGTTATTTATAAATTTAATTTATAATACAATTATAATATTGTTCCTCGTGCATCGCACGTGCTACGTACTAGTAATAAATAATAACTACTGCAATACTCGTGTACTACACGGGTGTTGAGTTAAGAAAATATATGATAAAAGTTATTGCTAAAATAAATTTTTTATTTGCAAGTTTTGATGGACTAATTGATGAAAAAAAAAAAGAATAAACGGTGCAGAAGGTGATTTGTAAATCATAATTTAGAAGATAAATATGAGAGAAAAATATAATATGTTAAGATTGCCACTTGTCTAAACTAAGAATAAAATGTGTACTAAGAGAAAAAAAATAACAAAATTAAATATACACTTACTAAGTTTGAAAAAAGTTATTTATGTCTAATACCAAGCCTAACTCCAGAGCAAAAAAGAATATATAAACAACATTACGAAAAACATATATTTTGGCCATGTCAGCATCCGAAGCGTGAGAGTCTGCCACTTAAGCTCAAACATGTTTTTTTGAATTATCTTTGGTGTTCACTGCACACGTTTTTTACTTTTTTATATTACTGATGAAAAATGGATGCACTTTCCAAAATAATTGTAACATGACTTCCACAAGTGAGTAAACAATAATTAACTATCTGATGGAGACGAGACCGCGATAGCATTTTTAAATAAATATGACCGTCTTCGTATCTAGCGTGTTCAAGTGTCGTTTTCAGTCTTTTATTTAGTGTTGGGCTATTACTATTTTTTTCAGTTGTTGGGCCTTTTGTTAATGGGCTTTTGCAGTAGGGCAATAATCTGATGTATATGAATAATCGTCTTCTCTTTGGAGAGGGCAGACTTGATTTTATAAAATTTGAGATTTCTCTTGAGAATTGATCGTGTTCTATCCCGTTCATACATACGCTCTACATCAGTTGGTATCAACAGACCAGTAACGATCAACGATGCCGCCGAAAAGAAACACCGTAATCGACAACGCCATTGATGAACGTTTCCAACGGGTGGATGAACGTTTCAATGGAATTGACGACAGATTCACGGATATCTCAACGGGGATCGATGACTTGCATGACGCGATGCGAACTTTGATGACCGAGGTACATACGAACCGTGGCGCGGCTGGCCGGGGCTCACACGGCGGGCTTCGCGGTGGTCGTGGAGGTCAGGGATTTGGCGGGGCGCCCCACCAACGACCGCCATCTCCGCCGCTCGGTGGTGATGAATCAGATGACGAGACGCTTTCAATCGACAATTCGATCGCCGAAGCAGACCTAGGTCGCGGCGGGGATGATGGACCGCACCGGCGAAGGGCACGTGACGGACGACGTGACGATGAAGGGTTTCAACATGGCAATTTTCGCAGGCGTGACGAGGACCTGGGGCGCGGTCGACAGAGGGCCAATGGTGAGGGTTTCTTCTGGCGTGACGGCGCGGGGTCGGAGGATGAGGAGCGATTCAGTCGCGATGGGCGCAGGGTGGAGGATGACGTGTGGCAGCGTGACAGAGCTAGGGCGGATTTCGATGACGATTTCCAGCAGGCCCGGGGTTTCGGCGAGCGACATGGTCAGGCTGGGGGTTGGAGGAACCGGCAGAAGGGCATGCGTCCGATAGAAGGGGGCGCTGCGTCGCGTTGGGATATGGGGTTTCGAGTGGACATTCCCGAGTTTCATGGCGGGGTACAAGGTGATGAATTCCTGGATTGGTGGGCAGCAGTGGAGGCCGTGCTCAGGTTTAAGGTGGTGCCCGAGGACCGGCGTGTTGATCTTGTAGCCACGAGGTTTCGCGGGCGCGCTGCAGCATGGTGGATGCAACTTACGAGCGTGCGGCATTGTCAGGGGAAAGCACCGATTTCTTCCTGGGTCAAATTTCGGGAATGTGTAGAGCGTGAGTTTTTGCCGTTCAACTATGACAGTCTCATTTACCAACAACTTCAGAACTTGAGGCAGGAGTCGCGTTCGGTGGACGACTATACTGATGACTTCCATCGCCTTTTGACTCGTGTGGAGTTGCGGGAAACAAAAGATCAATTGATTGCTCGTTATGTGGGAGGTTTGCGTGTGGCCATTCAGGACATGCTTAATTTTGTTCGGCCAGAATCGTTATCAGACGCGCACCAACGAGCCCGGCTCGCAGAGCAACAACTAGCCCGAAAAGCTGGCCCGACATTTTCATCGTCCACGCGTGCAGGCCCGGGTGGTAGTGGCATGTTGCAGCCCGGTCGAGCGAGTCCATCGGCGGGTACCGGAGCGGGGCAGATCGGGGCAGGCCATCTCACGGGACCGACCGGCGGTCAGGCGCGGGCGGGTGGCGAGGGAGTTCTGCCGTCGGCGGTGGGGCAGCGTGTAGGTACGGGCATGCGATGTTTTGGCTGCGGGGAGGTGGGTCATCGTCAGGTGGCTTGTCCTCGCGGCTCAGGCTCTCGTGGGTTATTCATTGACGATCGCGGTGATATAGAAGAGAACGCGGAGTATGACGGACCGCCAGTTTATGATGTTGAGTCAGGACTGCACGAGGAGCATCATATGGGAGATGTTGGGACGGCCCTTGTGATTCGTCGCTCGTGTTTGACACCACGGTCGACAGGTGATGAGACGAAGGAGCGACACCATATCTTCGAGTCGACATGCACTATCGGTGACAAGGTGTGTCGTTTTAAGTAAGTGTGAGCTCCTTCTTCTCTTTGGTTGCTGACTCTCAAAGCTCTCGGGCTCTTGTGAAAACATGGTTGCAGAAGAGGCCATTGACAAATTACGTCTCTCGAGCGAGCCTCATCCCCAGCCCTATACATTGGCATAGATCCAGCGAGGTAATGCTATTACGGTTGATCGTTGGGTCTTACTATCCTTGCCCATTGGGGCGAATTATAGGGATAAAGTATGGTGCGACGTGGTTCCTATGGATGCGTGTCACGTGTTATTGGGCAGGCCGTGGCAGTATGATCTGGCAGCAACTCACGACGGCAGGTTTAATACATACAATTTCACATTTGGAGGTACCAGGATTGTCTTACATCCTGCTCCTTCTCGTCCCATGCCGGTTACTAGTTCTTCGAATGTTCTTTTTCTGTCGAGGGCGGCTTTTGTAGAGGAAATGCGGTCGGCCCAGGTGGTCCTTTTACTTGTGGGCTCTGACAGGTCCGTTGAGCACGAGCCACCAACCATCATGCAGCCACTGTTGTCCGAGTTTGCGGACGTTTTTCCTGTCGATCTTCCTACCGGCCTGCCTCCATTACGGGATATTCAGCATCATATAGACTTAGTTTCGGGGGCCTCACTTCCCAATAGGCCGCATTATCGGATGAGCCCGGTGGAACACGAAGAGCTTCGCCAGCAGGTTGAAGAGCTGTTACAACGTGGGGTTGTTCGTAGGAGCCTTATAGCCCGTGTGCCATTCCGGCCTTATTGATTCTGAAGAAGGATGGGGCATGGCGCATGTGCGTTGATTGTCGAGCCATCAACAAGATCACTGTCAGGTATCGTTTTCCTATTCCTCGTTTGGATGATTTGCTGGATCAGCTGTACGGTGCCACTGTCTTTACCAAATTGGACCTTCGTAGCGGCTATCATCAAATTCGGATTAGTCCCGGGGATGAATGGAAGACGGCCTTCAAAATCCGTGAGGGGATCTTTGAGTGGATGGTCATGCCGTTTGGTCTTTCCAACGCGCCGAGCACGTTTATGCGCATCATGAACCAGACGTTGCGGGATCTTATCGGGCGGTGTGTCGTCGTTTATTTCGACGATATACTCATCTATAGTCGTTCGGTGGAGGAACATTTGGAGCACGTGCGAGCGGTCCTACTTATCTTGAGAACCGAGTCTTTCTTTGTTGCGCCGCATAAGTGTTTCTTCATGGTCGACTCCGTCCTCTTTTTGGGCTTTCTTATTTCGACAGAAGGTATTCGGGTTGATGAGAGTAAGGTGGCGGCCGTGCGGGATTGGCCGACACCGACTACGTTCACAAAGGCTCGCAGTTTTCACGGGCTAGCCTCGTTCTATAGACGGTTCATTTCCCACTTCAGTTCTGTCATGGCCCCAATCACTGACTGCCTCACAGGGAAGGCTTTTACCTGGACACAGGCAGCCGCCGAGGCCTTTGCTCTTATTAAGACCAAATTGACATCGGCTCTGGTGCTTGCCTTACCGGATTTTTCTCGCCCGTTCGAGCTATCCTGTGACGCCTCGAAAGTAGGGATAGGGGCGGTCCTTAGCCAGGATGGGCGTCCGGTCTCCTTCTTCAGCGAGAAGCTATATGGCTTGAGGTTGAGGTACAGTACTTATGATGTTGAATTTTATGCTGTGGTGCGTGCGGTTCGCCATTGGCGTCATTATCTCTTTCATAGAGAGTTCGTGCTGTACACGGACCATGAGGCGCTTCGCCATTTAGCCTCGCAGGATAACATCTCGACAAGACATGCTTCCTGGACTGCTTTTCTACAGCAGTTCACTTTCGTCTTACGCCATCGGTCGGGTGCTTCCAATCGAGTTGCCGATGCATTGAGTCGACGTGCACTTTTTGTTGGGTTCGATAGTACCGTACGGGCTTTAAGCAGCGGAATTTAAAATTTTTCAAAGTAAGTATTTATCGAATAAATACAACACCCGTACATACTAATTCCGAATTAACTGATCGTCATCTTTAAAACATGCATCACATACAAATTTTGATTTGTTATAATAAAGTAAATACAAATACAAATAAATAGTATTTACCGAGTAGTTCTTGAACTCCTTCAATTTAACCGAAGTGGATTGTGGGAATCGGTTCCCGGTTTGTAACGTCAACGGATTGAGGTTACTCGCTTGAGGAATCCAAGTGTCTTCCCTCTAATCGTATCCACCCTATGAAGCCCGGTTCCGACTACCTTCCTTCGCTAGTAGGAATGTCTCGGTTTTCTCGTATAGGAATATATATATATATATATATATATAATTTGGGAATTTCCAAGAACACTTTCTTGAAATATATGAAGAACACTTTCTTCTCTCTTTGAATTTCTCACAAAATCACTTAGCATAATTTGCAAACATTTTGCATCTATTTATACTAAACATTTTAGCATAAAATAATCAATATTTAGTAATATTAAATAAAATCTGATTTTATTTAAAAATCATATTACTAACTATTGACTTTATATATAATAAACAATGTTAAGTAGTTCAAACAACCATCTAACCACCATTTATTATATTCATTTTATTATTTTAATCCTTAAATCATATTTAAAGATAAAAATAATAATATAATAATAAATCTTGAGAATCTATTCCAAGACTTTATTATTATATTCATTTCCCAATTTTCATCCATATTATAATAATCATATTATTATTATTTTGGATTTGAAATTTAAAATCCTATTTTAAAATTCAACTTTATTAATTTAGTAATTACTTTAATTACTAAAGTAATATCCAAAATGTAATTAATCAATCTTATTGATTAATATATTCCTTTAATTGACATCTAATCAAATTAGATATTTATCAATTAATTCTAACCATTAGAAATACAATCTTTACCTTTGTTCATAATTAGTGTGACCTTTTAGGTTCACTATTAATACTAGTAGTGGGTTTACAACACTTTGTAATTTGAGTTAAATCTTATTAACTCTTATTCAAGAATTAACCCCTTAATTCATGAACCCACATATCATGGTAACACCTAGCAAGTATCATGAATCTAGTATTAAGTGAATAGCGAGTAAACCTATTCCGATTACAACTCCATACATGTAAAATCCTTTCGACATCTAATTTCCCGATTAAGTCTTGGGTATGATTTTGTCGAAACCCAAATTGACTTAATAACTATGATTCTATTTCATGTTTATTAACCCGGTTATGAATCACTATTCATCTCTGCCTTGGCCAAGGACTTTGGATTAATAACTATGAAACACATAGGAAATTCACTTATCTTCATAAGTGTCGAATCCTTTATTGGCCACTAACAAACTTCCATACATATTAACATAATACCCAACTTATCCCTTTAAACGATAGTGCTAGCTACCAAAAGGATAAATCAAAGTAGAATGTAATATGCACAAAGTTACCATTGTGCCTCAAGTCTTAGGATTAGTCATGTACTATTGTAACATGAAAATTCTTATTCGACTGAATAAATTCTTCATTAAGAATTTTCATACGGTCATGTTCAGTGAACTTGTTCTCTAACAAGCACCCACATAAATGTACTTACGTCTTACGCTAATGTTGATGGAATGCAACATTCTTGTCCAACAAGCATACAAACTATGTGCAAGTCTTTTATGGATTATTCGATATCCCATCTCGAAACATCCATCGACTTGGAACTGTATTTAAGATCACGGCTTTCAAGGTATATTCCATGATCACCATCTCTATGCGCAACCATACCTTATAACCATAAGTGATCTAGGGGTTTTATCTTAAGTGCAATTATAAGATAAATGCTTTCTCTTAAGATAAAGAAATGCCTTATTCATAATATAATTCCAATAGACTGTATTTACAAGTAGAATACGTCCAATTAGATTGGAACGCCGGGTACCCTACTCTAACACTTTTGCTGTCCGAGATGCGTGTCTCGGTTGTGGGTTTTGATGTTTTGCGGGACGTGTACGTGGGGGATCCATTCTTTGGCCCGATTTTGGCTCGTTTACGTGTCGGGCCTTACGAGGACTATACCTTGTCAGATGGCTTCATTTTCCGTGGTGTTCGTCTTTGTATCCCAGATTGCAGTCTTCGCCATAAGCTTATCCCAGATTGCAGGTCACGTGGGCCGTGATAGGTCCATGGAGCTGGTTAGTCGAAGTTATTTTTGGCCGTCCCTTCGGCGTGGTGTGGGCCGTTTTGTTGCACGTTGTCGGATTTGCCAGGTGTCCAAGGGCGTCGCGACTAACGCGGGCTTGTACCGGCCACTCCCGACTCCATCCCAGCCATGGCAGTCGATTAGCATGGACTTTGTATTAGGGTTGTCTCGTACCCAACGGAGCTTTGACTCTATTTTTGTGGTGGTCGATCGTTTTTCGAAGATGGTACACTTCATTCTATGCAAGCGCACCACCGATGCTGTTCATGTGGCCCAGTTGTTTTTCAGGGAGATTTACTGTCTTCATGGATTGCCTTCGGCTATTGTGTCAAACCGCGATACTCGATTTTGAGTTATTTTTGGAGGAGCTTGTGGCGTATGGTAGACACCCATCTCGATTTCAGCAGTGCTTATCACCCTCAGACAGACGACCAAACGGAGGTGGTTAATCGCTCACTGGGGAATTTGCTACGTTGCTTGGTGGGGGATAATACTCGTACTTGGGAGCAACGTTTGTGTCAAGCTGAGTTCGCTCATAACTCGGCAGTTGGTCGGGCCACGGGCCTCTCGCCTTTCCAGATTGTGTATGTTGTGCAGCCGCGTGGGCCGTGTGCCTTGGCGCCGTTGCCACATTCCGGCGGGGCAGACCGACGGGCGACGGACCTTGTGGCAGACCTGCTGGAGACTCACGCCGCGACACGGGCTCGCCTGGAGTCGACTACTGCGGCGTACAAGAGGGCCGCCGATGCTCATCGTCGGCACGTCGAGTTTGAGGTAGGTGATTTTGTTTGGGCTGTTTTAGCTAAGGATAGGTTTCCTGCTCACGAGCTTAATAAACTGTCCGCCCGAAAAATTGGCCCGATGGAAATTGTTCAGAAAATCAATCCCAATGCTTATCGTCTTCGCCTTCCGTCTCACATTTGCACTTCTGACGTGTTTATCGTCAAGCATTTGGTGCCATTTGCGGGGGATAATTGGGACGCAGACGAGACCGATTCGGATTTGCGGCCGAATCCTTCTCAACCGGGGGAGGATGATGGAGACGAGACCGCGATAGCATTTTTAAATAAATATGACCGTCTTCGTATCTAGCGTGTTTAAGTGTCATTTTCAGTCTTTTATTTAGTGTTGGGCTATTACTATAATTTTCAGTTGTTGGGCCTTTTGTTAATGGGCTTTTGCAATAGGGCAATAATCTGATGTATATGAATAATCGTCTTCTCTTTGGAGAGGGCAGACTTGATTTTATGAAATTTGAGATTTCTCTTGAGAATTGATCATGTTCTATCCGTTCATACATACGCTCTACATCACTATCTCTAGCATCCGAAGGGTAAATCGTTGCGAGTTCATGAAATTGCGATTTTAAAGTATAAACCGTAAGTTAAAATATTGATTTGAAATGTACAATGGAAAATTGTCAATTCACAATTCAAAGCTGGGGGACTTTTTGTTTACATAAACACAGAGTTTCAATTGAATAGCTAGCAAATCGAGTCAACTATTTCTGTTTGTGTTATGATCGTGCCTGGTCTCTTAGGGTAGCTTGAATTTCGAGCGATCCCCCATTGTACCTCGTCCTAACTTGCTTGGCAGGGGTGTATTTGGGGCCATTTGGCTATCGATTTGTACATTTCAGTATTTGTGATATATAATATTTGATGTTTGGAAAAAAAAAAAAAATCGAGTCAACTATTAGCTAGTCTAGCTCAACTGCGATTTCTCGAACCGGAAGTGTTACCACTTGCTTATTAAATTATTGCACAAATCACATTTAATCAAAATAAAAGTGTAAAATGAACTTCTTTGCCACGCATTTATATGAGAATATAAACTGCAAAACATATAGCAAAAAGTTTAATTGAACACATCAAAGTCCATGAGAGGCAACTAACTAGCCATTTATGATGAAAATTTACTTACTTCTACCAAGTAAAATTTTAGGAGAAAATTAAAAGGAATAAACACCAATAATCTAGTAAAAAAAAAAGTAATAAATTATAGAGACTAGAAAAAGACAACAGAAAAATGAGAGGGATTGGCGGGCGCGGGTTAAAGTAAAGACTGCAGATATCAAATTTGCCAAGAAATAAACTAAACACACTCGAGTTGAAAATTTTGAAGTGAAAGGTGTCCACTTTACCACTTTCCTCCTCCTTTCTCCCTTTTTCTCACACCCCAAATCACACTCGTCTTCTATGTAGGCATGCTCTTGTCTTGTTTCATTATCCCATCTTTAAAAAGCTAAAGCTAGAATATTCATATTTTTAGGTACGATGAGAAGTTCTGTTCTGTGAGCAAAAACTGTTTTTTTTTTTTTTNTAGGACTGTTCTGTTCTTTTTGGGTCATTTCTTTTCAACCCTTTTGACAGCTCTTTTCAACTCGAAGAGAAAAAGGGCAGACCCAGCTAAAAGGGGTGAAGAGAGAAATATGAAGAAAGGGGCATTAGCGCCTAATCTGACGCTATCTCTGCCTCCTCCTGAAGAGATCTCCAAATTCCTGTACTTAATTTTCCCCCTAATTTGATTTACATTTCTCGTGGAGCAAATTTTGTGTGTTTTTAGGTTGTTGCTCATGAGGGTTTTTGTTTTTGTTCTCATTTGTGATTTGGGTTTTCGATATTGGGTGTGTGCAGAACCGGGTCAGGTACGTTCAAGGATGGCGATCTCTTGGTTAATCGGGACGGTGTCCGGATTGTGTCCCAGGGTGAAGTTGAAACTGTAAGAATACTATTTTGGTTGATTTCTTTAAATTTCTGTTCTTGGGTCTTGTGATTTTTGGCTGCAATTTCATGGTTTTTGCATTGGGGATCAATTGTTCATTAACAGCTCCCCTGTTAATGAATGTGTTCCAATATGGAATTCTGATGTGTGATATTTTTAGATTGGTGGGTTAAACTTAGCTAAGTTTTATATAATTTTGTTGATATGTTCATAACTTTCCAAAAGGGCCGTGTTTAATAGCAAAAGGTAAAGTAGGCAAGAGCTCCCCTCTCTCTCTCTCTCTCTCTCCCTCTCTCTCTCTCACTCTCTCTCTAAATTTATGCTCGACGTTAGGAATAAGTACATTCAGTATGAATATGACATTTATTCGAGCAGGTTAAGTCTTTCTGTGTGAAAATAAGATTTATATTCACCGAGATGTAGTCTGCATTTGGTCCTCATGCTTGTAATGTGTTTCAGCCAGCTTTGATACAACCATCAGATAACCAGTTGAGCTTAGCTGACTTCGATGCAGTTCAAGTTATTGGGAAGGGAAATGGAGGTGTTGTGCGTTTGGTGCAACATAAATGGACCGGACAATTTTTCGCTCTTAAGGTATCGGCCTTCTTTCCTCTTTTACCTCCATTTACCTCTGACAGCGACATTGACTTTTTGTAATTGATTGGTTGCCAAACAATTTTGTAATATTTGTCTAATCTTTGTTTACTAATCCTACATCTGTTTTTTTCACCCTCTTATCCTCAAATGCATTTTTATTATCTCAAATCCTTGAAGGAAGTTAGAATAGTAGAGTGTGCCTGATGAAGACCATAGACATTAATATATTCTGAATACAAATAATTCCAGGTTATTCAAATGAATATTGAAGAGTCTGCTCGCAAGCATATTGCACAAGAACTGAAAATCAATCAGTCCTCTCAATGCCCCTACGTTGTGGTTTGCTATCAGTCTTTTTATGATAATGGTGCAATCTCGATAATACTCGAGTATATGGATGGCGGTTCTCTTGCCGATTTCCTAAAGAAAGTTCATTTGATTCCAGAGCCGTATCTTGCTGCAATTTTTAAACAGGTGACAATACATGCATGCATCTTTTCTCCATATTCTCTCGACGAAATTTTCTCTCAACTCTCGATCGTTTTTATAGGTTCTCAAAGGCTTGTGGTATCTTCATCACGAAAAACATATTATCCACAGGGACTTAAAACCTTCGAATTTGCTAATAAACCACACGGGTGAAGTCAAGATCACCGATTTTGGTGTCAGTGCAATACTGGCCAATACGTCTGGTCTTGCTAATACCTTTGTTGGCACGTACAATTACATGTCTGTGAGTATCATTATTATTATTCTTATCATTATTTCCCGAAAACTAATATTCTTGAACAAACACATACCTTATTTCTGCCTTACAAAGAGTTTTGTATTCATAACCTTTTTGTGTTTCTTGTTTGCAGCCCGAAAGAATTATTGGGGGGAAATATGGTTTTAGTAGTGACATCTGGAGCCTTGGTTTAGTTCTCCTAGAGTGCGCAACAGGAAATTTCCCATATTCCTCACCACAGCCAAGTGGTTGGGTCAATGTCTATGAGCTGATGGAGACTATTGTTGACCAACCAGCACCTCGTGCACCTCCCGATCAGTTTTCTCCCGAGTTCTGTTCGTTTATTTCTGCTTGGTACTGCACTCACTCTAAGCCGGTTTGCTTGTGCAGTCCCTTATAGTATAGTTAATCATATACTAAAATGATAACAATTTAGGCTAGTTTTAGTGCCTCTTTGATCCTCGACAATAGTAATTGCTACTCCCTCCTATTCTTTTTATTTGTCACTTTGGCTTTATTGACCATTAATCAAATAAATGACGTTTTGGATCTTTTATACATATTTTTCCATTGTTACCTTCATTAACTAATACACTACACGGTTTGGGAGGAAAGTTGTGGAATACGATGAGTTTTTTCTCTTAAAAGAACATAAAAAAGCTGAAAAGAAAGAAAATGATTAATGTTAATCTGCTTTAACTAAGGCTAATATTGGCAAGAAAAAAATCTTAATTTATGTGCTAAAGCACAAAACGACATTTAAAGAATAGGAGGGAGTATTTTACTGTAAAAGAAATGATGGGGTTGCAATTCTTTTAAGCAAACAATGAAGAAATTATGTTCAAGTGTAACCAGGTCTAATATTTGTGGTCATACTTGAAAATTTTTGCTCATATAGATTTTTGCTCTACTTGTTAGCTTGATTTCTTGGTTTCGCATGTGATTGATCTTGTATGCATTTTTCGACTTTTTTTCCAGTGTGCAAAAGGATCCAAAAGACAGATTGTCGGCAAACGAACTTATGGTACTTGCAATATTTCAAATTTGAATTTAAATTCAGTTCATTGATCACTTTTCGACTAATATTTTTAGTATTCAGGCACACCCTTTCATCACCAAGTACAATGATGTTGATCTTGCATTGTACTTCACCGGTGCAGGACCTTCATTGACTGCCCTTTAATCAAGGTTTTTATACACATAGCTTGACATCATGGTTTAAAATGTTAATCTTACATTTTTACCTCGAAAATTTTGTGAAATTGACAAAATTCATATGTAGAATCTTGAGCAAAGTTAAAATGTATTCTAGTTGTTTTGTTCATATCTGCAGGTTGTGAGCTAAGGCAACATATTACTGGTGTCAATAGGTTAGCCCAGGCCAGTTTTCAAAAAGATTTTTGAGTACACTCTTTGCATTTTGCACGGCTCGAAAAGTATCTCCTTTTTGTGCATCACAAGATGCTTGCACTTTGCTTGGAGATGCTACTATTTGACAATTTGGCTTGAAAAAAGAAATTCTATTTCAGGCTCTTTCGTCTACAAGTATCTGGAATATGATATTTATATGTATCCAAGTTCTGTGTCTTGTTTTACAAGTGTTGTCTGTTTATGAACGTTATAATTTGGTTTTGCCTTGGTCAGACTGAAGGGTTAGTGAAGCTTATGTATGCGGTTCACTTGAATATATGATGAGTGTCTAATCATTAGATGGCCGTGTTTTTTTGCTAACAAATATGCATATTTTATACTCCTTCTTATTTTTAATAAATGTCGTTTTGAGAAGTTGTACAGTAATTAAGAATCATTTTTTTGTCAATAATAACCCTCATTAATAAAATAAAGATGGATATTTTGAGAAAAGATGAAGAGTTGAATATGAAAAGACGTAGTGTATTTATTAGCTAGATGGGGTAATAATAAAAAAATATGTATAAAAGATCTAAAATGATATTTATTTAGTAAATTGTTGATAAAGTCAAAATGACATTTAAAAAAAAAAAAATAGGAGGGAGTACTTTATATATCATAATAATTAGGAGCTTATGTATGCGATTCACTTGAATATATGATATGATGAGTGTCTAATCATTAGATGGCCGTGTTTTTTTGCTAACAAATATGCATATTTTATACTTTATATATCATAAAAATTAGGAGCGTGACATTGATAACATAAATATGCAATTTCGATCGTCATAAACACGACATTGATAGTACAAATATGAAGGTATATTCGAAAAAGTATGACAAGTCGATTCATCTCATAGCAAAAAAGTATGAAAAGTCGATTCATCTCATAGCGAAACTTTTATGTTTCATCTATAATACAGTCTCACAAAACAATATTATGCCATATAGGATTCAGTTTTTCTTCATTTTTTTTTCTACCATCCATTTTTTTTTTCTTTATAATTTTATAAAATGTGATCACACTTTTGAACAACATTAATCAAAATCCACAGCACCATATCCAATTACTAGTAGAACCAACTCAAGCATGAGAAACCAAATTACAATTGCTAAGAGATACAATTAGTCTTAATCAACAAATTGGTTCACAATTACAAAACCACCTTTTTTCCAGTTAACAACATGATCCCTTATTTTAGGGATGCCAAAGAAACTAATAAAAGGCATCTCTTTCACTGCATTAGCTGCAAACCCTCTGTTAATTCACCCTCCAAATTAAAAAGAAAAAAAAAATTACACGAGGAAAACCGAGTAACACACGAAAAGTTTTTCGCACATCTTGCAACTAGTTCACATCTTCCTTTTGAATTTCCTTTGCGCTTTCAAATCTACCACGACAACCGAGATATTGTCTCGGCTCCCCCTTTGTAAACCAACACGAGAGAGGTAATCAGCCGCATCGTGGGCCGCGGGATCAACACCGTGCCCTCGTTCTTTCGGGAGAGTAGGCCCGTTTTTCTTGTGCCAGAGTAAAATCCGCTTTCGGGCCAGATCACAAGCCTCGTTATTCGTCATAACATCCCATAGGCCATCGCTAGCTAGAATGAGGCACTCGTCTTCTTTTGTTCGAGGGACTATCATTAGTTCTGGGTCAGCAATCACATAAGGCCTCAAGTATCTATCACCTGCATAAATATATGGACACAATATATTTATAAGGGCAAAAAAAAAATTACTGGAAACAAAAGCAAATTTGTCATGCAAAAAGGCTAATTCGCACGTGTGTAAAGCAAATTTTACCATATAAGCTATCTTTTCAGCCATAAGTCGTAAGCTATCAATTATAGCTTCAAAATTAACTTATAAGCTATCACCTAACTTATCAAACTAGCTTATCATCTAGGTTTACCAAACATAGCCTATGTTAAAAAATAAACTCACCAATGGATCTCGACACAGCAAGGACCCCCGAAACTCGATGCCCGTCCCAATTAATGACTTTCCCCCCAAGACCTTCTATCCTTGCACACTCATCTCCTCTATTTGGCTGCAAATCAGAAAAAATTAGATATATTACTTCATAAATTTCGACCAACTGGAGAAAAAAAAAATCCAAAATCCTCACCCTATGGTCAACTGACAACGGCACAGACACTTTGCCCCGGTTCAAAACCGCCCTCGAATCACCACAATTCGCCACAATAATATGCGAGTTGCAGACAATCGCAACCACCGCTGTGGACCCCACAGAATCCGGTGCAATTGGAAAAACCGGAAAATCGAGGTTTTTTTCCACATTATCTCGAGAAAATCCTCCGACCTCGTCATCCAATTTCCGAAAACAGTTACGGAATATCTCGAGCCATTGCTCATTCAAGCTACAGTTGACACCAAACTCAACAGACAATTTCTCTTTGGCTGCACGAACCTCATCNTTATTGTCTTTACCTGGTAACCTCCATGCCCGTCATAAACACCGAAAACATGGCCCGTTAAATCATTACACACAGAAGTGAAAACCGGTCTTTCGCTCAACATAAAAGCAGGGATGCTGAGAAATCTCGGTAGAGCCACAATTGAATCTTCCATTTCTGCCCTCCTTCCGCAGATAGAAATCGAGCCCCAAAGTGGCGGAGCATTTAGAGAAAGATTATGCTTAATCATCTCCTTTTCTTGCGAGACCTCGACTAAGGAGGCTGAGAATGTTCGTTTAGGAACAGACTCACGAGTTTTTTCCACAGAAAGATCCTCGACTACCTCGGATGAAATTGTCGACACCCACGAATCCGATTTCTTGATGATGTTACGATTAATGGTGCCATTCTCAATCTCATCAAAGTGATTCTTTTCAAATCCAAAACTTTTAGCATCATCCATTGTGTAATGAGAATCTACAATGGCTGCTAACGGGCGGCTCATGAGGCCCGTTTGATCATCTTCCTCGATTTTCTTGTCAAATGCATTACTAAAGATTATACAGCTACCACTTTCTTTAACACCTACCAAGAAATTATCTTCACCATTTTCAGACTTATCAAATTTCGACTCGATTTTCACAAATCCACTCAGTGGGATACTAAAGTTGGAATTTTTATTCTCAAAGGTAAAGGCGGGAAGTAGAGGCAGCTTCGTCATGGATGGCTTGGGAAAAAGAGTTATCGAGTCTTCAGTAATCAAATTTCCCAGCTTAAACGGCAGACTTATTAGGGAGGAAAATTCATCCATCAATTAGTTTTATGTGTAAAATAAAATTTCCACAAGAGATCTATCTGCAAAGTCTGCTTCCCAAATGAAATGTAGCCCTAATTCACATAAAATGGTTCAGATAAAATCAGGAGAGCCAAAAAGAAAATAAAAGGAAAAAAGAGAGAGAAAATTTGCACAACTCAACTGCAGTAAAATCAATGACATAAAAGAAGCAGAAATAGATGGGGGGAAAGGGGGTACCGAATTAATTGGAGGAACACAAATCTGAGCTTCCATTAAAAGGGAATCAGTATCCAAATATTCAAGCAAGGAAAATTCTCAAGAACATTCTTTTACTATCTACAACTCATCAATAATTCCCATTTCAAGACAAGAACTCAAGAGGTTACATTCATAACCAGCTCAACAAACTCGCTACCATCTGATTTATCAACACCCAAAAGAATAAATAAAGAAAGAAAAAAGAAACACACACACGCAATGGGGAAAATATCTTCAATGGGAAACTTACAAGTCACAAAGAAAATCCCATGACTCACCAAGCTCTGAACATCCCAGAAAAAGAATGGAAAATACTAAATAAAATAAAATAAGGAACCTCACAGACAGTACCTCTAGATTTGAAAAGGTTCCCCCTTTACACTACCCTTCACCTCCAAGTGTTAAAAATCCCATCTTTAATCACCACGCGTCACCGCATAGATACATGCCCAAAGTCAAACAAACAAGAAATAAAAACAAAAACCCCAAAAAAAAAAAATGAAAATGAAAAGAAACTGCACCAAGAGGGACACCTATCAGTTTCTTTTTTCATTCATAAAGTTTGAAAAAATAAAACAAGCCGAGTCCACACCAACACCACACACATATGGTGAAAAAGATAAGATTTTTTTTTTTCAACACCCACCAGAAAAAAATAAGCTAAAAAAGTACCCTATGAAAAGTAAAACGCACTAACGTGTCAGCCAGAGACGAGTCCCCTGTTCAAGAAAAAGATATTTATTTTTCACAAATTGTTATGTGCTATGAGCCTAGGAAAAGTACCTTAATAAAATACTTAATTATGTTAGGCCCTGTGTTGCTACATTTTTATTTTTTTTTATATGTTAAATAAAGTCATCGGAGTAATAAATTAAAAACCTATAGTACAATTTAGAACTTTAATAGAAAAAAGACATCATCATAAACCATAAAAATTAGTATATTTACTATTTTAGAAAAAATAAAAAGAATGTATAGGTGAACAATGTAATTTTTTTAAATATGATGAAATATTATATTTTCGTTTATGTTATCTTATAGAGTATAATATTTCAATCTAAATGTATGTTTATCTATTTGAAGAAACATATCTGTCTAATATTTTGTGTATATTTTTATTAAATATTTATATTTTAAAAAACCTAACATCTGTAATATAAAAAAATATTTTTATTTATATAGCACCTGTCTTGCAGTTAGACACCCCACACTAATATCTCAAATTCTTGCTTGCCGTGGCCTAACCTATTTTTTCCCCGTTTTACAACTTTTCGTTGGGTTTTATTCGTTTTTGTAGTTTATTGTGTCGTGTGTTTTTTTTGTTTTTCTTCTTGTTTTTATTGTGCAGGTTGGAAGCCCCGTGAAGAATAAATTTGGCCCAAAAATTGACCGGCAACCATGGTTGAGTAAAAAGGTTTGTTGGCGACATGTAGAAAAAATCGGAACTCAATTCCATGTTTGGACGAGCTCGAACGGGCCCAAAACGCGAAGTCGCGCGAACCACGTCTTTGGTGGCTGATCATAAACTTTGGGAAAATAATATTTCAAGAATAATTTGCTCATACAAGCATCATTGAATATAGGTGTTCGTTGGCGTCGCGTAGAAAAAAACGGAACACAATTCCGAGTTCGAACGAGCCCAAACGAGTCTAAAACGTAAAATCATGCAAACCGACGTCAATACTAGGTACTAAATTTGTAAAAACGTAAAGATCAGGTTTTATTGCGAGATCAAGTTTTATTTTCGTAATAAATAAAGAATATGTACCAAAATCACAATTATCCCATACTAAAATAACAATTACCCTTTCAATCAATGGCATATTTACTTGGTGTCATGGGACCCACACGAGGGGCACGTGTTTGAGCCAGGTGTCCGCTCTGCAAAATTCTTCGCTGAGCTGTCCCTTTCGGTGAACTAAAATGGGGTTCGGATTTTTTTCTTTATGTTCTGGAATTAATTAATATTTTTTTAAAACTTTTGAGAGCTGCGTGGGTCCGCAGCCAATTAGATCGCTCCACGACACGGACATAATTTTTTTCTTTATTTTTTGTGTTTGGTTTGTGGAAAATCAAAGGGTGCCAACGTGTCCCGGGGATTTCTCTTGGACCATCTTTATCCGTGACTTGATAAGTGGTCACGCCATTAAAAACAAAAGAATATATAATAATAATAATAATAAAAGAAGTCATCAATTCAGCTAGTTTGTTCATCCCACCGTACGGATGACTACCCATCACATTAATTTTTATATTAGGACTAGTGGTCTATCGGCTGTACACGTCGACTCAAATTTAATATTTTTTATATTAAGGTTAGTGGTCTATCAGTTGTACACGTACAGTCGACTCAAATTTAATCTTTAATGAGTGCATAATTTGCTGAACATGTAAATTATCATTTTCATTGTCTGAATATTTTTTATATGCNGAAAGTATGAAGATGAATTGTCTCAACCGCATTAGGGTTCTCAAACAGGCGATAGTCGAGTATACTTTCAATAATCTATGACTTGAATGCATTCTCATGCTTCTCAGGTGACCCCGGCCTCCCTTTCCTCTCGTTTCAACGTTAATATGAATTCCCTCATTTAAACATCAGCTGCCTTATAGAACTTGGGGCTTTCATTGCTGGTCCTCATATCACCATTTGTCGGCTCACGGCTGTGCATGCACATAGGGGCGTAGCCAGAAATGTTTTTTATCTGGGGCTGCTTAACATTGAGTTATTATTCGAATCAAACTATTCACGAACACAACTCATTTCGGCTCGTGAAAGCTCGAACTCATGAACTATTTCATACTTCAAAAGGCTAAGCTCGAAAATCTAATCAAGTTTGTTTATTAAATAATCACAAGTCGAACATGAGATATCCGACTTAGCTCGACTCGAATAACATCTTAGCTAGATGCCAAGCATAAAGAAATCAATGTATGAAAATAATTGTTTTTAATATTCAATACAACTTACATAAATTACAAAATTAAATGAATGAAAGTATATTTTAAAAATCCAATAAATGTCAAAAATAAATTATTAAAATCCATAAGTTCAATCACAAAATAAATATTCTATTGAAATTCTAGAAGAAACAAAATATATAAAATTAAATTATAGAATAATTGATATATTCCATATGTAATGTAATATAAATTACATAAATAACCAATATTATTTTAAATAAAATGATTCAATATGATTTAACCAAAATAAGAAAGAAAACAAAAATAAGAAAAAACTATAAAAAAAAGATATAGAGACTTATATCATGTCCAAATATTCAATTCTTAGCCTATACAAATTTAAATTATATTATCTCAAATATTTAGTTGTGCTTTCATCACAAGTTGTGTGCATAAATTCAAACTAAGTATATTTCTAATTTTTTTCTCACAAATCAATTCATATTAACTCTTGATCATTACAAAACATAAGAAATATCTTCATTGCAATATTAAAACAAACATTATACAATCTTCTTACAAATTTGTAAAATAAAATTAGAATAAGCAATAATTTGTGCCTTTTTTTTAATAAAAAAAAGGTTCCAAACATCTTCTACTTTTGAGAATGAAAAAATAATAAATTATTGAGTTTCTTCCTAAAAACATATGAGCTAAATTGAGCTAGACTAATATTTACATTGAGCTACAAATAAAATAAGAAATGCTAAAGTTGTGCTTTGTTTTCTTGATTGTGAGATTTTTTTTTTTTTTTGGCCTTTTTAACTTTTAATTAATAATGAAGAAGACTAATTAATGGATGAATTGGGACTTGGGATAGAAGGAAGGTAATGGATTTTAATATTTTGGGCTTTTATTGTTGGACTAACTTAAAAATTTGTTGGGCTTATGTTATTGGGCAAATTCAAATAATGGGATTAACATATATATACATGGGGCTATATACAAGAATACTCTAAAATATAAAGTAATTTTTTTTATTTTTTTAATTTACCTGGGGCTGGAGCCCACCCTAGCCCATGGTGGCTCTGCCCCTGCATGCACAGCCGGCTCAATATTAGCCTATAATTGAGTTAAAATACGGATTTAGATAAAATATAGGGATGAATTTGCAAATTATCCCTAGTCGAATCAGTATATTACCATGTTGTGCTATATCCATGGCAAAGCACCACTTCTATCAACAGATATCGACCTTCTCTCGGTCCTGCCATTTAAGTGTATTATTACTTTATTAGACGGACGAATGCAAGTAAATTCTTGAAAATACAAACGAAGCAGGTAACATTTACGTGAAAGTAAATGATTGCCGCATAAATTAAGAATTGCTGGATATTTATGCAAGTGCTCCAGCAACCATTCTTAGAGTCTGAGGGTCTTCAGCATCGGTAGCCGTTGTTTCTAAAAGACATATTCCAGCTTGGGCTATTATGATCTCTTGATTGGCCTTTGCAAAAAGATATAATAACATAACAAGCAGTTCATAGCAAGAGTGAGACAAAATAAAACAAATGAACTACTATTAGAAGGTACCATTCATTGCAAAATTAGCAAATGCACCAGTTGCAATTCTACATATCATTTCATCCTCATAAGTTCTAAGGAGCATCAGCAATGAAGAGAGACCACCAGCCTCAACTATCTTTTCCTGGTTTGCTTCTATAGAGTATACATAACAAGCATCGATCTAAGTTATGTACAACAGTAGAGAACACCATTGAGAACTAACAAAGCAGAGGACCCTTTTTCCCATGATATTTCTTCTAGAAGAACCAATATAGATAGGGGAAAAAAAGCAATATTTTTCTGTATTTTAATAGATATAACTGTTAGTCATATTCCTCACGCCAGTTTCCTGAACATATGTAATATTGCATCGGTGAAAAGTCCATACCCTCCAAGAACCTGAAAGTATTAAAAGAATGAGGTTTTAAATTGAGAGTATATGTGAAATGAATGGATTATATAATGAAGTAAGATACTTCTAAGAATATTCCACTGAAATGCAAGATAGCATTGCCTTTGCCGTAAACTATTGTAATTTGTAAAGCCTTTGCTTTTTGTTTTTTTTGTTTATTTTCTTATATTTTTTTCTTAATAATCAGGACATGGAATTGGAATTGCAACCAAATTACATTTTTTATCACTTTTGGCAACTGCTATTGAAAAGAGCATAAAAAGACACGCCTCATTTAACTTCTTCTAGTGAAGCCTAACATAGTAGCACATAAAAAGTGTATTCCAATAAAATAATATTTGTCTACACTGTGACCACCTCATTAATAATGCTATAATAACACCATAATTTAAAAAATTAGAGCATGTATATATAAGCATGTTTGTTTATAAGAAATTTTTAAAAAAATTCCAACATTTTAACTCAACCATTTTTTAACTCAACTTTAACTCAACTCTACTATCATCAAAATTATCAATATAATTAAATAATATCAATCAATCCTTCATACACACCACATCATCCTTAATTCACTATTCATCCACTCACATTATTTTAACTAACCATCACTTCAAATCTCTCTCTTACTTTTACATCACATTAATTTTTAATTATTTTATTATAAATATTATTTTAATATATCCACTAACAACTAACCATACCACCTTTTTCAAAATTAACCAAACCAAACCAAAAAATCCAAACAAAACCAAAAATTTTTATAAACAAACATGTATATTGTAGCCTTACCTTCTGTTTGACATGTCCATTGCTGGATCATCATGCCTGGACATGAAAATTAAAAAGTAAAAGGAACAAACTCAAAGTTTTTCTCGAAGTCTCAACCTCTCGCTCGAAGAGGTCATGATTTGGATGTGTACATGGATATACGTGTGGGTGTAGGACTTGCCGTGCCCGGACGGGTTGCAGGTGTGGGCATGGGTGCCAGCCTGAGTCCGGCCCTGGACATCAGTGTAAGCATCCGTGCATCGTTGTAGGATTGTGACAGACCCAAGAACTCGTCTATGTCGAATGAACAGCTGCTCGGCGCATTTGTTAAGTCCAGGCAGGACAACATTTGATCGCTCAAGAAATCAAGTTCGCCATCATCCATTTTTAGTATGGTTAATTCCCTTGTTTTTCTTTAGCAGGGCTACAACTTGATCTTCGAGAGTAAATTGTTTACATTCAGGACTGAAAGGAAAAGAAAGTATAAAAAAAAATAGAATTAAAATCAATCAGTTAGCCGTAACATGGCGTCAGAAAGTAATAATGACCGTAAAACCCTACGGGCTACAATTTAATCATATTAGAGCTCAACGACTGGTGCTTGAAATCCAATTGTTCGACCTCTTTGTAGAAGCTACAGATAAACCAGAAACAATTAAAAAATGACCCAAAAAATTACAAGAAGAAACTTAAACTAAACACAAATGATTAAGTACAAAAATAATAATTAAGGAAAAACATAGATCGAAGGGCCATGTTCTTCATACCTGTTTGACGGATTTCGTGATATCAGACCCGATTCTGTTGCAGGGAAAGAGAATGGCGCGAATCAGATCCGATTCTGACACGGCATGCGAGAAGCTCCGAAACACGAAGCTAGGGTTTGTGTAGGAAGAGAGTTCACCCGTTTGCTCGCAGCGAGCTGCTAAATTCTTCGTCGCGGATGATTCTCCAATCTGTAGAAAATATCTGGGTGAGGTAGATAGAGAAAAAAAAATGGCGAAACATATCGGTGTGAACAAAGATGAGCAACAACGATTGTATTGGGAAGAAAGGGTAATTTTGTGGTGAAGTAGCGTGCGGAAGTGAACAAAATATTTCACAAGCCTATGATAGAAAGACACACGTCTCCGCATATTTTGAGGGAGCAAATCCCGCGACAGTATCGCCAAGCCCGCAGAAAAAAAAAAAATAAGCCAAGGAAAATTACACATACAACCCTAAAATTGAATACACGCGGGGAATTTTACTCAAAACAACAAAATACATCCAATTTACCATAGTGACCTTCCAAATTAGTGGGAGATGTTGTTTTGTGTTTGTTCAAAAAAGGGGCATTTAACTAAATGTATCAAATATTGCCAAATGTCAACTACACAATGCGCCACTTGACAAGAACTTTCCTACCTACACCCTTTCCGTCAACAGGGCAGCCATCTTCATAGGAAAGAGCCACACGGAAGAAATGTCCATCGATCTTGTTCACCCTGAAGTGATTGGTCCTCGTATTTTAGTCGAGCCTTCTCGTATCGTATTGAATCTATCCCTAGCTACTTGGATACCTAGCCTGGAATGCTTCTAGCTAGCCACCTAATTGGTGTTATTCCATTTCCAGTCGATTCAATAGCTAAGGGATATGACATTAACAGTGGCAACAGAGCAACCATATAGAGAGAGGTGAGAACTTGATATATTTAAGTAAATGTATCAAAAATTGCCAAATGACAAGTGGCGCATTGTGTAGTTGACATTTGGCAATTTTTGATACATTTACTTAAATACCCCGTTTTTGAACAAACACAAAACCAACATCTCACACTAATTCGGAAGGTCACTATGGTAAATTGGATGTATTTTGTTGTTTTGAGTAAAATTCCCCGCGTGTATTCAGTTTTTGGGGTAGTATGTGTAATTTTCCTTGGCTTATTTTTGGCGATACTGTCGCGGGATTTGCTCCCTCAAAATTTGCGGAGACGTGCGTCTTTCTATCATTTAAGGCTTCTGAAATATTTTGTTCACTCCCGCACGCTACTTCACCACAAAATTACCCTTTCTTCCCAATACAATCGTTGATGCTCATCTTTGTTCACACCGATATGTTTCGCCATTTTTTTTCCTCTATCTACCTCACCTTCTACAGAGTGGAGAATCATCCACGACGAATAATTTAGCATCTCGCTGCGAGCGAACGGGTGAACTCTCTTCCTACGCAAACCCTAGCTTCCTGTTCCGGAGCTTCTCGCCCGCCGTGTAAGAATCGGATCTGATTTGCGCCATTCTCTTTCCCTGCAACAGAATCGGGTCTGATATCACAAAATCCGTCAGTATGAAGAACATGGCCCGTCGATCTATATTTGTCCTTAAGTATTATTTTTGTACTTAATCATTTGAGTTTCATTTAAGTTTCTTCTTATGATTTTTTGGGTCATTTTTTAATTGTTTCATATTTTTGTTTCTGGTTTATCTGTAGCTTTGGCGAAGAGAGGAGTTGGGGAGTGGGACTAGGATATGCTATTACTAACTGCTAAAATTTCAATTTTGACTTTTATTTTAATACCATTAACCCTAATAAGTTTGCAAACACATTCATGTTTGTTTGACAACTAAACGAGCATAATTCTATGTTCTAACTCGGATTGACTACTAAAAACGAGCTTTTATCGAATACGAACAATCTCGAACGAGCATTGTTCCCAAATGTTCGGTTCGATAACAACTTTAGTGTAAATAATTAATTAGACCCCACGATGCAAGCAGGACTAATCAACAAAAAAATGACCACAACATGGTGAAAATGAAAGGGAAATGGTTTTCTGGTATACAAAAACCAATCTGGGCACAAAATGGTGTCTAAAAAGTGATAAACGTTGGCAATCTACAACAATTGTACTTGAAACCAGGAACCATCCGAAATTAAGTTGATATCCGTTGCAGAGCAAATCCTTCAGGTCAATGCAGCCTTTCAAGCTCGTAGCAAAAGCTGCACTGAGGTTAAGGACCTCGCCCCATGATATCAACAACAAGAAGGTCAGGAAAATAAGGTCATAAAGAGTACACACTTTCAATCCGAAGCATGTGCTACAACAACATTGGAGACAAACAATACTATAAGGGATAACCGTTTCGAAAGTGTTGCGCTGCAGGCTAGATTGGAGCTTAAAAGAAGTCTGCCGACAGCCTAAGAGTAAGAGATCAGAACAGGCTAATCAGATTCAGGTAAGCCATCTTAGAATCGGATGATTTTCCTTTGAGAGTGGATAAACAATCTAGCTTGAAAATCATACAATCACAATTAACTCTATATCTCATAGGAAGAAGAGCATATTGCAATCACACATTTCATAGATTTTTTTTTGCTTAGCAAAGAAAAAAATAATAGAAAAAGAAGAAGACGGAAGCGGATTTACACAAGCAAAACTAGTAAATAACAAGCAAAAACAGGGCACCGAAATGAAGAAAGATGCCCTTCACGAAACCATACGCCCTCATTCTAATTTATTGTCATATTGATGATTGGGAATTTGGGATGAAGCTCCCAACAAAAGGGAAAAGCCTGATTTGCCCTGGCCCTTATCATCATGATGGATACCTGGATCCACCAACGTTCTGGTTAGTAAATTGTAAATCAGCAAGTCACCTTGGGTATTCTTAGCAAGCAGATTATCATATTTGTAGGGGTCCCAAAACCCGAACAAGAGGAGCAGCAACTGCAACTTCAGCAGCAGGGATGTCGACAATGGACGAACAAGACCAGCTATGCCCAATGGCATCCCATACCCATATCTCGAAACTGAAAGGCTTCTCCTCCATTTCACCATAAACACGCTTAAAATCATAAATAACAAGAGCCAGCGTCCCACGATAGTCGGCAATGGTTCGCCTCCTTCGCTTAAAATTGCTGTTGGGACCCAAATTCCTCCTTAGCAAAGTCGAATGAAACAACAACGCCATCACTATCCCGAGCTATCAACGCCATCACTATCCCGAGCTATCCAATAATAAAATCCATTAATGTAAATAGAAAAGCCTCCACAGAGGTAGATGCTGGAATCATGAGGATAAGTGATTGGCCTCGACAAACCAGTTCTAACCGACGTCACCTCAGCAAAGACACATTCGTGGGGATCATCGTACACGCAATACCTGACCACTTTATAATCCCCAGATGCACGATCAAACCCGACGCCGTGAGCCCACACGTGAACAGTCTCAGAACTTAGCCCAACGGGTAACGCAGGTACGGAAGAGATAGTAGAGAATCAAGGCGTACGCGCTCATCGGTTGTAGGGTTCCACAGAAACTCATATGGGTTTGAAGGGATTGTTTGGCATATCACCAACATCGCTATACCGTACGGGGTAAAACGCAGCGGAAATAAAACAAAATAAATAAGCATTTATCTAATAAATACTAAACCCCTCGGTTCAAATAGCGATTGTTACGATCGGCATCTTTTAAAATCACGTATAAATACGAATGTTGATTTGTAATAAGTAATTTCGAAATTACCTTTTATCTTGAACTCCTTCTTTATACGACGATGATTGAGGAAATCAATTCCCGGTTGTATGTGACTTTCACCGTCTCTTGTTACTCACCCAAGGGATCCAAGTGTCTCCCCTCTAAAGGTATCCACCCTTTTGTAATTCAATCTCGAGAACTAGTTTCTTCGCTAGTAGAACTTCTCGATTTGTTCAATTAGTATCGAAATATTTATTTTAGAGAAGATCATAATTTTAATCTTTATTAAAATTTTCAAGAATTATTCTTGATATGAAAATTCTCTAAGTTCAAGAACACTTCTTGATTTACAACTCTTGTGATTTTTCTCTCTCAATTTTCTTGTTAATACAAGTGTGTCTTTTGTACATCACATATGTACACCTATTTATACTAAAACATTTAGATCACAAGATGTCATATTGTATTTTTAAAATTATTATTTTATTCAAATTAGATGGCATCTAGATCTAAAATGATTTTAATAAAAAAATGTCATTAGATCCCATCTAATAATATTTTATTTATTATTTTAATCTTTGATAAAAATTAATCAAAATATATTATTTCACATATTTATAAAATCTCCTCTTATTATAATCATATTATAATATGAATTTGAATTTTAAAATCTAATTTTAAAATCCAACTATTAATTTAGTAATTCCATTAATTACTTAATTAATATCCAAAATATAATTAATCAATCAAATTGATTAATTTAGTATATTTCTTTAATTGATATCTAATCAAAATTAGAATTAATTAAATAATTAAATTATTTAATTAATACTAGTCAATTAATTCTAACTCTTTAGAAATACTAACTAGTACGTAACCCGTGCGATGCACGGATTATATTTATATTGAAGAATATTATAATCTGGAGTGTATTAATAAATAAAAAAGTTATAATACATAGGAAAATTATTAAATCACAATATTATTAGTTTGATGACTGGGCAACTCGTCGTCCTCAAAAGCTAATATTTTCAACTTCTTTCTATTACTTACACCCTAAACAACAAAATATAATTGACCATTACTAAAAATCGGTCTTTCTTGTAAAATCATATCAATGTGCGATAAAGACTGACACTGACTCTTATTTATGTAATGATTTTACATGGCAGTTCTACAAATAAATTGTTTATTATCATTTTAATATCGATTATAGTTGATTAGTGAAATAATATTTACTAATATTTTTTTATTTTTTTATCATTAATTTCTTAAACCCACGAGCGCTAGTTACTATTTTATATTATTTTATATAAATTAATATTTAATTGTATGAATAACTTGAGACTAATCTTATAGATACAATATGAGTGGAAATTTAAGATTGTAAAATAAAGGTTGATTTAATATTATATATATACAAACTGAATAATATACAAAAATACTTTTCTATTGATGGGAGTTCCAATCTTCAAGTGCAATTGATGATTTGGAATTCCGGAACATTTGATACTATTTAAGAATTCAGGCGTGTGGATATCAGACAGGAAATCGTTATTAGAGTCTAACTTGCAAGTACTATCAGAACTTAAATACATTTGACCGTCAGATAAATTCAACGATGTCATGTACTCAATGATAGACTCAACAACATCGAGCGTAGGCGCTAATATTGCCCCGTCCTTTAAATAACTGGGATCATCGGTTGCCTGCTTAAACATTGGATAGGTGCTCTCTACAATTTGGGCAATCGGATCATCAGAGGGCTGAAGCATTATATCCTCAGGTATGTCAATCATCGCACAACCATCATTATCCCCTCCTATGATTCCATCTCCAATGCTCGCTATCCATTCTGCGAACTGAGCAACCTCTTCACGTTCTTCTGAATTCCTAAGGCTTTCAAGACGCATGTTTTTCGTAAGCAGGAGCACAGTACAACTCCTCCAGATATCAGAAGCACTAATCGCAGCATTCACTATGTCCTGACGGCTACCCTTCGGTATTACAGGAAGAATTTGTCAGAAATCTCCACCAAACACAACCGATTTGCCTCCAAATGGTTTGTCCTTGTTAGAAGGATCAATTGCTCCCATAATATCCTGCAATGATGTTTGGACAGCTTCGAAGCAATGCTTGTGCATCATTGGAGCCTCATCCCAAATAATCAGAGAAGCACGTATTATCAATTCTGCGAGACAACTTTCCTGACTGATATTGCAAGAGGATTCCTGGTGGGGATTCAATGGTATTCCAAATCGAGAATGAGCCGTTCGTCCACCAGGCAACAAAAGCGATGCTATTCCACTCGATGCTACGCACAACACTATGCCACCTTTGCATCTAATACCAGCAGATAACGTTCTCCACAAATAAGTCTTGCCCGTTCCACCATATCCGGATACAAAAAAAACGCCGCCTCGACCAGAATCAACAGACGACATAATGGTTGAATAAACTCCTTTCTGTTCATCGGTCATTTTCTTAAGAAGCATTTCGTGTTCAGCAGCAAGAGCCTTTCGATCATAATTTAACTCATCCATAATCAGACGATTTGAACTTGAATGCATACTGTCACTATCCGGAAAGGGCATAGTTGAATAATCACTCAGACTTGCTCCACAACGTTTCAGTAAATACTCAATCTCAGCAAGAGCAAGATTTTGGATTTGTTCATCAGTAAGCAACAAACCTAAAACAAAATGATACATAAGCAACAAACCAATAAAAAAATTATTGAAGTTAATTATTAAAATTTTAAAATTACCATCATTGTTGAATAGTCGACGTTGTCTATACAGAATGTCGTCCGACAAAAAGTGCCAACATCTTGTCCATACCTCCTCCGGTCTACCAAATGAACCAGACACCAACAATGATGCAAACATGCGTCTTAGAGAGTCTGCAGATGCCCACTGAGTTGCTTCAGTTATGCCATCGATGTACTCCCTGTCATCCTCCAACAAACCCCATTCGTAGCAAGCATCTCGATATGTCATATATTGAGTCTCCCTGACCTTCATGTAGTCCTCATGACATGTTGCACCACGAACGACATTGACCAAGCACCTTAAATAGTAATCATCTCCACAACCGGGAGGCACGTACCGCAGACGACCTACAGATGGTTGGTCTTCGTTTTTCCTAGGAGTCCACACACGCGTTTTTGGATTCCACACGAATTTAGATGGTGCCTCAACATAAGTTAGTTCCCTCGCCTTGGGATACTTTTTGTTTGCTTCAAACCACGCAAGAAACTGGCTCTCCTGTACAGATTCTTTACTGAGTACATACTGAAGATTATCATCATCATAAAAAAAAACTTGATGCTTTCCTTTCAAATGGAAACTCAATCTCTGGACAGGAGGTTGTTTGTACTGCAACTCATAACCCAACAACCGCCATGCAGCCTCACATGAAGATATGTACCTGCAATCATAGTACATGTTAATCTGATCCAAAGGCTTTTCAGGTTCCCCTTCGGCAGACGTTTTATAGAATGATGCGGTCACACGATCGTGCCCCTTATTTACATATTTGAAAAGGTATTTTATCGATCGTGATTGATTGCACCACTCAACATTGATGTGAGCTCTGAATTTCATCAAAAGACCACGATTATGAGGCACGACATATCCATTGTGGACAACAACACCGTTTTTATCAATAGACCTCCCATCATCACGACGCATGTAGCGAGGATAACCTTCATCATCAACGGTTGTTGAGTCTACAAACTGTTTTGGAAACTGCTTGCTGCATTTCCCATCAACCATACACGGCGACCCTTTTCGTACCAAACCACATGGACCATGAATCATGTGCTCCTTTACTGCTTCATAATACAGAGGATCGGATAACTCATCTGGTATCTCAGCTGATATGATCCTGTCAATATCTGAAGGATTAGGGAACTTGTTCTTCTTAGCCAAAAACAACAGTATATGGGCATGGGGCAATCCGCGTTTTTGAAACTCAATTGTGTAGACGACTGCAAAAAAAAACTTATAAAATTAAACAAAAAACATTTAAATTATGTAATGATATTGTGTAAATTTAATTGTTAATGAAAAAGATATTGGTGTATGATAAATGTTATGAAATAATATCTGACCTGCGATCACCTTGCCAAATATCTGCTTAGTACGGAAATCCCTAATCATTTCCTTAAGTTTTGCCCTGAATACTCTACAAACTATATCCGGTCGATCCTCCACTCTTAAATTCCTTGCCTCTAGAAAACGAACAATTTCCGGCCATTTTGGATTGCATGTGAAAGTAATAAATAAATCAGGATAGCCAGCCCATCTACAAATTGCCATTGCATCTTGATAATTCTGAATCATGTTGCGAGCACCACCAGTGAAAGAAGATGGAACAATAACCCTCTTTCCTCGAGAACATGGTTCGGTGTCACCACGAAGAACGGCATCGACCAAACCATTATAAATTTCGCAATGGAGTTTCTTTTGATTGAACCGTATATATCGCAGCCTCGATGATTCAACCATAGTATAAGCATCAACAATAAATTGTTGATACAGTCTTCTGGCCGAGATAATAATCGATGGTTCATGATCCCTATCATGCATTATGTATGCAAAATACTCCCGCACACTCACGTGTTTACGTCCATCTTCACTTCCTTTTTGCCTTCAGCAAATGGTATGTCTTCTCGATAACCATCTTCACCATAAGGCAACAAAAGAGGATACTGTAGTGCCAAATAGGAAGCATTCAACTCATTTATAGGCTTCAAAAGACCACTTCTGGTTTCAACTAATATGTCCCTATCACCCATTGCCAGGTCAAAATCTCCAACAACCAATACAGCAAGTTCAGAACTCGTAGGTAAGTTATAGCGCCTGACATCATTAGACCTCCTTCCAATAAGACGCACTCTAACATTTGCTTCTCCAAGTTCTTGCATTCTGTCCCTTGCAATACGAAATGATTTTACCAGTTCGTTATGTTGGTCTAACATCTGTTTCAACCCAACAACAATTGCCTCATGCAATTTGATATCATCAGATCCTTTCCTGTAACATAGATCACAACCCACAACAAAAAATAATTTAATATTCTTCTAATACAAAACATTGTATAGAATATACTTATATGAAGATAATGATTAAGAATTAAAACACATAACAATAAAAAAATATTTATGTTCAAAAAATTAAATTATATACCTCACAGCATTAATTCTGTTGGAGACCTCGTTTTGAGTATCATATATGTAAAGTTGCCCAAACTTAGGAGTAGAACCTTCTGAAGGAAGCAAACTACCAATTAGATGGTAGTTCTGTCCGTGTAAAGCAAAAATAGGTGGTCCTGATCCCTTATTGATATCCGCATCAATTTTACCGCCCATTGATGTAAAACCGAACATACTGTTGTAAGATCGTATGTTTTCTTGAAAATGTTTGCTTATTTGGTCATCTCCATAAAACAAATCTTTCAAAAATTGAGGAGGATCTTGTACTGAAGGAAGCTCTACGATTCCATTAACACAACAACCCGTGTAATCCGGAAAAAGTGCATTCTGATCATGAGCTTTTCTTTCCTCGTACCAAAACTTTGCTTCGCAATGTCTACAGCAGTAGCTTGCATCTCCCATGTCCCAGTATTCTTGAAAATGGAATGTAAAGTAACATATTTTAGATTTAATTTTTGAATGACTAAAAATATTGGAATAATATTGATACTTTAAATTGAACAAACCAGGTATTCCTGAAGTAGACCCACGAATTTTTCTAGGATGACCACGCTTTCTTTTTCCAACAGTGGGATGAATGGGATCATCTTGACCTAGATCAATAAACACACTTGCATTTTCTGTAGGACCTGTTGTGGACTGCCTCGACGACGGAAACATTGTTGGTGTAGTAAGAGTTGTATTATCATGTTTATGCCAGAAGATTGCATATCCCATGTCCCCGAATTCTAATAAAAAGAATGTTAAAGGAAAATTACTTTTATATAATATGTGAATGAATAAAATATATCACCAATATTGACATTTTAAATAGAACAAACCAGATATTCCTGAAGTAGACCCACGAATTTTTCTAGGACGACCACGCTTTCTTTTCTGAACAATGGGTTGCATGGGATCGTCCTGAGTTAAATCAATAACAACGCTTGCACTCTGTGTAGGACATGATGTGTAGTGTTTCGACGAATACATCTTTTTCGATGCAGTAAGAGCTGTATTTTCATTTTCGTCGTCACTCAAGATGTCTATAGCCATGGCTTTTGTTCCAAGAACATTGGAACGTTTTGAGCTTTCTACACGATGTTTATGTTGACCTATTAATTTATAATAATATAATTTAAAAAAATATTTAAGCAATAAAATATCATGAAAACTGAAGATGAGATAAATAAACTAAGGTATAAATGAAATACCGTTTGTAATATCTCTGAATGGCATATGATCTGAGACATTATATGAACTTCCTGATAAATTTATCATCTGTCTTTCAATGGCAGTTGATCCAGTGCGAAAATCGGGATTCACAATACCTATAAATTAAAGTGTATTAACACAAGAATCAATGGAATAAAATTGTAATTGATATCAAAATTCTTAAATTTGTCCCATACTATACACATTTTAAATTAATAGAATTAACAAACATAGCATATTTAATTTATATCAAGTACCATAAATAAAAAATAATAATCCCATTGATTTATAAAATAATAGCCCAAATTAAAATTGGGCTATAAGGTAGCCTATAACATGTAAATTATTATTTATATTATTATAAGCCCACTTATTTAATATACACAGCCCATATGTAAAATAATTATACACAGCCCACTTATTTAATATACACAACCCATATGTAAAATAAGCCCAATAAAATTTGGAAAAAAACGGCCCAAATTGTTCATGAGCCCAGGCACGCGAGAAAACTTAACATTGAATGTAGCATATAAGGGCAAACTCGTCATTTCGCATAATCATGCACAATTTATTGCCGACGCGTGTACACTAATTGTCACTGAAATTGTCCAAACCCTACCATTTTTCCCATTTCTCTATCAACTTCTGTCCATTTTGTTATCTCTCTCATCTTTTCTCTAAAAAACGCCGATAACTCGCTTTATGTTCTGGTTTTTTTCCGACGATGATTTTCCAAGAGAATATGTTTCACCGGCGACAAAAAGTATTCTTTTCGAACAGATACTGAAAAAACTGAATTTTCTTTTTTTTTTTGAAGCAAAAGAGAGATGGAAAAGTGAGATCTTACCGATTTATAAAAACCGAATTACTAATTCATAGTATTTCGGTGCAAATCGGGAGTTTACATGCTAGATCTTCACAGATCTACAAAATTTTTGCTTATTTATTTATTTGTTTAATTTTTTCAATTTTTTTCTCGATTAAAATCGTGATGTAGATAAAAAATATGTAGTGATTTGGGTTGACTACATATAGATCTTTGAAGATCTATAAATTTTCCTTTTTTTTAAAAAAAATTTAAACCATTTTTCGATTAAAATCATGATAACTACAAAAGATAGGTAGTTATTTTTGTTGATTACATATATATTTTTTAAGATCTACAAATTTTTGTTTTTTTTGTTAATTTTTTTTAAACATTTTTGCAATTAAAATCGTTATGACATCAGAAATCTGTATAGAATTTTATATTTTTATATTTTTTTGGTTTCGCACAAACAAAGTACAAAATCGATTTTATGTATTCCCGTTTGGGTAAGCTTCAGACGTCCGGGAACAACCCGATCGTGATTTTAAGAGTTCGAAGTAATCCACTTTTGTTCTACATCGTCACAGTCGGAATTGAAGTTGTGTATATTTTCGTTCCCCCACCACGTCTTATATTTTTCTTTCATTATGCTTCAAACCTTGTTTTTATTTTTATTATTTTTTTTTTTTTGCAGAACCAATGGTTAAAACTGAACCCTGTTTAGATGCGTCATTATACTGTCGGAGCATGTTTAGAACATAGGAAGATATGTTTAGAGATAATGATCCCCTTCCCCCTAGTGATTCTTTAAAAAGTTGTTTGATGGTAGTATGATTAATGTGTATAAAATTAGGATGTATGTACAGTGAATCACAAAATGTATATTCAGAAGACTTATGGTATTCGACCAGAGATGAAGAACAATGGCCATACAATCAGAAGGTGTTACAATTTTGTTTGTGGTACGTATAAATCCCGTAAATATTTCAATTATACTTTTGTAACATATTTTACATGTTGTATTGTACGAAATATCTGAATCGAAGCATTCAACAGAATATATTCATGCTCGTTGGAAGAACAGAGAATCACATTGTGCAAGGCAATGCTATTGGTATCATGATATCCCAAAGATTAAATTGTGTTATACTACATATATATTGAAATAATTACTTGATAACTTGTACCGTCTGTATTTCTAACTTGTACTACCTTTTTACATGGACTGGATAATATCGAGCATGAGTGAGCATACATGGACAAAGACACAAAACAAACAACTTATCACAAATAGGAGTGCATACAGGTATGTTTACATACATTTATACAGAATATAAACTAAGTAAACCAATACTTAAATACTGAAAATATAACCTTGGGATATATTAGACTCATTGGTTGTTTTGGTTCTTTTGTTGAATACTTGTTCTGTGGCACTCCCATTACTGTCTGTTTCTGAAAAATCAGAACTTGTGTTAGAATTTATTCAGATAAAATTATACATGTTATATAAAACTTCAATAATGTGCACATACATCTCTTTAAAAACATATTATGCACTTACTGCCCTTAAAAAATACAGAATAAACTTACTGTTTTCACATAATTGTGAAAGAATTGTAGTATGAAGGTAGTAATATTACCTGTGATTCTGTTTTCTTCTTGATATGTCTTCATAAATTTGTTGCCTTTACCGTTTGTTGCAATTGGACATCTGAATGGATCTGATGCCATTGAATCTTTTATGATATGGCGGGCACACTTCACAAACTATTGTGTAGAGTTTTTACTCTCACAAACTGTTATGTCTTCATAATATTTATGATATGGTTGGCACACTTCACAAACTTTTGATATCACCGAGTTTGGTGAAGTATATAGAGTACTTCTAACCAAGAATATAGGAGGATATTACCGAGTTTGGTGAAGTATATAGAATGCCTCTAACCAAGAATATAGGAAGATATTTAACTGCCTTAATATTAGGTACGTGTGTTTAGGGTTTTATATTGATGACTTCAGAATACCTTATCATAAGAATGATTAGGATTTTCTTTAACAACCATTGATTTTATAAACACATGTTTTTATACGGCCATAGTTATCTTTTAATACAAAAATATAGGAAACTAAAGATACATTCAATCTTCCTTAATATTAGGCAAGTGTGTCTATCCCATACAAGGAATTTATGTGTTTTATATTGAATTATATCATGATCTTAATTAGAGATATATATAAACCTTTATATCTCCTACAGTATAGGAAACATACTGTAAATATAGAATATAATCATGTTGAAATGTTTGATTTAATTTGTTCTCTAATTAACAGTATAGGAAACATACTGTAAATATGGAATCTATTTGTGTTGAAAATATTTAGCCTGAAAAAGCTATGGAACCTGTACATATGGAAAGATATGTAATATGTTTGATTTAATTAGTTCTCTACTTAATATAAATTAAACTCTTATATGTTTTATAGTAATTTAAAAAACAAACCATTTTTGAAAAAATATTCAAATACAATATCATCTCTAAATTAAAACTAAATATGATGACTCACATATTAAATATTATATGTTTTATTATAATAAGCTTAAAAAATTGACTTTTTGAAATTACCACTAAAATAGTGATAATTCTAAGAATTGTGAAGCTCAAAATAGTTAATTTGAACGTGGGTTTGTTATGATTATTTATGTTATAATTATCTCTAATTATTTATGTTATGATTATCTTATTATTATAAAAATGATAATTCCAAGAATTTTAGGGATAAATCCTTTTAAACTTTGTTAAATTACTTATGTTTAATAGTTATCTTAACGTGGATTTTATCCAATATATTAGGAAATCAATTAATTACACGTGCTTTAGGAGAGATCAATTAAACGTGCATTATTAGAAATCAACATCTATTATCCAATACTTTTTTTAATATATAAAATCATATTTAAACTTTTATCAAGAAGATCAGCATCTATTCCGAACACATTGAAAGAACCTCAATATGTTATAATGGTTTTCAATGGAATAATAAACAAATATAGTCTCTAAATATGTGAAATCACATGTTTGTGTATAAATTGAGAATTAGAGAATCATAACAAAACAAAACAAAAATTCAAAGATTTGGAGACATAACTTTATTAGTTCATTCGCAATTGGTGGATTATATTAATATATGGCTTGTGATGTGATTGCCCGTCTGTCATATTTTTTGCAGGATATTGCATATTCCATAGTATTTAATTTATTGAATTTTACGAAAATAAAAAAGCGTCCATTGAATGTTAATGATAAAATCTTCTATAACCAAAACAACAATATATATATGTTGCCGTTTATTCATTAAACATCCGCACTCAAAAACATGAGTGTAAATCATAAAAGATTAACAGCTACAATTGCTGCAATCTTAGAAATAAATGTCACCTTATAATTCAAAATAAAACGTCCAAATTCCAATACTTCAACAAACCAAAATGAACCTAAATAATAATAATATAATAAGTAAAGTAGAAGCCTCAGCAGTATAGCTTATTCATCCACCTTGCCCTTTCCTTTATCAATGGAAGCATTCACCTTCGACTTTCCTTCATCAGTAGAAGCAGATTGAGCTGTCAAGGCCAAAACAACTTCACTTGAATTGTTTAGTTCCTCCCAAAGGTTGCGTTTTGCTGTAGAAGTGTCACATACAACCTCTTTTTCAAGAGCCACTTTCATAGGAGTGGTAACTTCATTAGCATCATCCTAACAAAAAAATAAATATATAAACGAATTTATTAGCCTTAATTGATTTACAAAAAATATAATAATTGAATATAATACATATAACATTGGTAATATTTGAAAAATTTCTATACCTCTCCATTCTCTTCTTGTTCCCTCAAGAGCAAAGTCATAAAGTCGGATTCCTAAAGAATATAAGAATTCAAAATATTAGTGAATAAAAATTAATTATGTACTCTATTATATAATAGAGAGAAAGAGATAAATCGATAGAATAAGACAAACACATGAAATAAGTAAAATAAACCATACGGTATGCTCCACAACCCAGTGGTTGTATTTGGAGACCAGCTTATCATCGTCAACCAATCTAACAATTGAAAATGTCGAATTGTAGCTAAAATGTTGCTTGCTTTGGATTCGAACTTTGAAAAGAAACGTTTTGCCCACCAACTCCTCCACCTCATCGGGCAGCTCATAGACAATCTTTTTCTATAATGCAAAAAATTAATAATAATCTAAAAAACGACTTTACATATATTTTATTTTGTATATATGAAATATTATTTAGATATAATACCCTATCAATAATCACACGCCTAAGTGCATCACAGCTGATACCAAGTAGCTTTTCGCAATCTCTATCCCAACCAATTAACGTAGCATCCGCAGTTGCATCGGAAACAACAAAAGGGATCTTATACCTAAAGATTGATAAAATAATAGTAATTACCAACTAAAAAGAATTTGAAAGAAAACTTAAATTTAAATAAAGAATATATAAATAGATAAACTATTTTAATGATTTGCTAACCGAAAAACACCCCTTTTCCCTTGGCATTTAGAGCACTCATAATGGCTTTCGCTCTCGTCCATTTTAGTACTACACTTGCGGCACGCAAGGTAGTACCACTCATCAATAACAGAATTAATAGTAGCACATATCCAAGTAGTTGTTTCCTGTTGAAAATTTTTCAAAAAAAAACGTACGTAAGGTTTTTACAATAATATAAAACACGTACGTAATATATATTTTAAAATTAGATTTTTAGGTATTAACTACATTATTTGTTATACATCGTCAATACCTTATCAACCCCATAAAGCGAAACAACAGAGGCGACTACCAAATTACCGCTAGCAAGTTCATCCAATTCATCACGTGCTACAATTGAACTCCTTGAAGTTAAAGAAGCATTGCGAACACTTGCAGTTGCCCACCTATTAAAAAAATACAAAATACACTATTTTACTAATTTAAGAACAAATCAATCAATATAACACATGTATATTAATGTATTTCACAAACCTTGTACAAAATTCCTCACTTTCCGGAACTTCATTTGAAATGAGCCGAGTGATATTATGTGAAGTTGTCAATTGAACACGACCTACATAAACGTTATTTATTAAAAAACCAAAAATAGAATATTTCGAAGATAAAAAATTTATTGATGTAGACAATTTATACCATCAAATGGTTTTGCTCTACAAAAGTTAACTATCATAATCCAAGGGCGGCCATCAACTCCAGCATGTTGTTGTTCATGTTGAAGAAATTCATCAACATAATCATTCCAAAGAGTGCAACTCAACTTGTTCTCCCTACAATAATTTAGATTCTAAATTAATTATACATAAAAAATAAAGATTAATATAGGACAAAAAAAAAAAAGTAAACACTTACTCTAAGTGTATTAAAAAAAAGTAAACACTTACTCCAAGTCCATTAAATGAAAAATAATCATTCGAGTGGGGACACCTTTGATTACTTTGATAGCAACGGGACCAATTTCCACAACAATTCCAATAACATCTACAATTATTCATAACAAACGTTTATCAAATATATATTGTATATAGGTGTAAAATTAAATAGTAAAATATAAAATAAATAAAAAAAAGGGTTAAGTAGATGAACATACCAAATAGGATGGATTCATCAACATTATTGGGATCTTGGAGTGTGATAAAATTCCTGAAATCATAACGGAAAGTAGGAAAAAATCCTTTAAACTTTAAGATTTCAGTCATCCCATGTATGACCATCTTAAATTTGTGAATGGTAGATCGATACATCCCGATGTTACTATCGACTTGATAGTTGCAAATGGCATATACTTCGTCCTCTCTAATAAAATCTTTGAATTTTGGGATATTGACAGATCGAATCATTCCAGCCATACGATGACCCTACATACATAATGGAAAACAAATAACCGAATTAAATTATAATATATAATTTAAATCTATATTAAAACAAAAAAAGAGTAATAGTAATTTTTAAAAAATTACTTCCTCATCATGGAAGACGATTTCCAAGACGTTCTTGAATTTGGCATCAAACGTGCGTTCAAATACCCTCACAGCTCTTAGTTTCAAATACGGCTTGTCAGTACGGTTGACAGACTTTAGAGAACCCCACACAAGCGGCATTTTGAAAGAGTTGAAAAAATTGTAATGTAATAAGTTGATGAAATAAGAGTATTAAATATGAGGACGACTTATGATAAATGATTAATGACCCTATTTATAGATGTGAAAATACACAAAGTGCCGTGAAGGCATTTATTTCTGAACAAAATTGCGTGAAAGGCTCTATATTTATTAAATAGGTAACTAATTAGAAGAACATGATATACACAATAATAGATATATACAAATTAATCCATATAAATTTCCTTGCAGATCTCTATGCATATAACAGAATGATAAGTATTGATTGTTTCATTAATCGAACAACATTTACATCTTGATTGTTTCCTATCTTTTTGCATTGGGATTGATATCAAATAAAATACCTTATTCGTCTTATCTATACAAAAGAGAATAAATCAAAAAAGGAATTGGATATGATACATGTGTACATTGTAGTGAAATATTAACTAATATATATTTCGTTAAACTTAATAACTTTTATTAAAATTAATGATTTTGATTCCAAAATTAAAATAATGAATTTGGAAAATTAGATATCTAAATATTAAGTATTATTTATGTATTATGGGAGAAATCGTTGAAAAAGTTTCTTATGATTATTTATGTTTAATAGTTATCTAAACGTGTGAAATTAATTATGTTTTATTGTTATCTAAAAGTTTATTCTACACGTAAATATTAATTGCAACATTATATAATCAAAATATCTCTTAGTAATAATTTCCCATTTTCAACTATAATTTTATTAATATATATATCGTTTGTTTTTTGTTCTTTTTGTTATCTCAACCTGTTTTATAGTTATCTAAAACTTTGTTATACAAATCACCCAACAAATCTTTAATTCCATATATTGTAATATAAAAAAAAATTGATAATTTCATATTAATCAATGTATATTAATTTGAATTTCACTTGCAACTTACCATTGTATCAATTACAATTAAAAATATTTAGATTTCGATATTAAAACAAAAAATAGGCATAACTTCCAATATAGTATTCTATTTATGATCGTAAATGGTTAAATAATTCGACTCAAATTGAATTTAAATTAAAACAAAAAATCGTCTATCGAAATTTGTTTGGTAAATTTTCGCAAAAAATATTAATTGAATTTAATAATAAACAAAAATATTAATTGAAATTAATAATAAAAAAAATCATTCAATTGCAAACATAAATAGAAAAACATAAATAGACTAACCTAATGTCATAGAGATTGAACACCACTAATAAGAAATTCGAAAAATTGGAAACACATTAAATTAATTATTTAGTCCTAGCATTCTCTTGATCACGGCTTCATATCACCATTGCAAAGCTTTTCTTTTCTGCTTTACATCGCAATCCTGCTGTTGGTGACATACATGTTCGGCTTGTACCATTTGCTGCTTGCAAAACTGGAAATTAAATTTTATAACAAATTAGTAAATTAATTAAATTAATTAAATACTCAATTTGATATCCGAAAATGTAAACCCATCCCAATACAATATAGTGACAAATTTGAAAACTAAATAAAATGTCGTTTGTTCGAAAACACTTACTTTTCACGGAAATCTATAATTTCCGGATATTAGAAGCAAAAAGTCGTGTAACATTCAGATATGAACTCAATTGATACTCACCTGTTGCAAAACAATATATATTAATTTGCAATTTAAACTATGTATAATAATATTTAATTTTTTTTTATTATAATATAAATGAACCAAAAATTCGCCATACCTGCAATCTTTTGTCTTGTCCTACATAACTGCATAATGAGAACCCATGGTTCTCCATTTTCCGCAGCTTGGAAGTGATTTTCACAACCAATAAACTCGTAAACATAATCGCCCCATAGTTCGCAACGCATCACTAATCCACTATTTAGTAAAAAAACAATTTTAATGTCATTAGTAAACAAATTTTATATAAATATATGTAGAGTAATTTATATTACTTACTCCAAATCCATCATTGAAAAAGAAATCCTTTGCTTTTCTATTCCATTAATCCAATCATTCTGAATAGGTTGAACCTCGACAACCATACCAATAGCATCTACAATATATTTAATCATAAATTAAATATTCTTTTATTAAATAATATATGAACAATTAAAAATAAAAGTTGAAGAAAAACCGTATACATCATAAATAATTACTAAAAGATCTACAATATATTAAAATAAAATATATACTAATATATTAATTAATATATTAACAATAAAAAATATAATTTAAAAAAAATTCGAATCTAACATGACTAATTGGTAAAAGATTTACCATAAAGGATTGACTCATCCAGTATGTCATTATTTTGTAGATGTGCAAACCTATGGAAGTCGAATTACCATGTAGGAAAATCAGATAGCACGTGAAGGATATCAGTATCACCATCAATTATAACTTTGTAGTCTGCCTTAGTGGATCGAAATTTACCAACGTTGAGCTCTAATCGGTAATTGCGTATTATATACACGCCGTACTCCTCAAGACACCCAGCAAATATAGGTAGTCCACGAACTATACCAGTTATACGTGAACCCTAAAAACAAAGCAACATTGTTAATGAGACAATTAAAAAAATTTAACAATAACTTCAATACAAATTGAATTAAATACATAAAGATACCTCCATATTGTGAAAAACGATTTCCCAATTGATTGGGTACGATGCATCGACCGATCTATTGAAAATACTAATCGCTCTAAGCTTAAGATTGAAGCTCATATTAATATTGAGCTGTCTGATCAATCCTGATTGCTCCATGATAATTTTTTATTTTTTTTGGTTTAGGGATAAACGTGGGGACGATTTTTTTCTTAAGACGTGAGGGTTAACCGGCGGGATATTTTTTTTTGGTTTCAATTGGGTGATTTATATTTATAGTGATAAGACTCATACTTAATTTCGAACTACAATGGAAATAATGATTTAAATAATAATAAAATATGTATTTCATGATAAGGGATATACGTAAATAAGGAAAAATATATATCATAGGATTGAGAAGTATACAGGAAACAAATCTCTTATCATTACATACTTTGATTTTCTTTTTGTTACGCGCCCACAAATATCTTGTAAATATTTAATTAAGGGGAATCTGCCAATTTTTCTATCACGTTTATATCGTAATTACTGTACAATATCTTTATAATTTTTTATTAAATAAATTATCAAAATTTAATAATGGGAGTAATTGATATATCATTATTTAATTATATTAAATAAAGCGATTAGTATGTATTATCTTAATTATAATTAGTCGAAATAAAGTTATTTACTAATGGAAATATAAAATTAAAATTGAAATCTAAGTAAAACGGAATTTGATTTACTAATGGACACAGTTATATTAAGAAAAATTGATGATGATTTATTATCTACTAAATTATAAGATGTTAATCTTAGGAATAATTAATATAAGATTATTTAAATTATATAATTATTTATAAAGTATTGTTAATATAATTTGTTATTTTTAATCATTAGAATATGAAATATTTATTTAAATAATTCCGTTTTTTTCTAGCCCAAAAAACTAAGATAACATTTATTATCCCATGTAACGATTGATCGGAAAAAAAATAAATAAATAAATTCAGTAAATTGAAATTGTAAATCATTTAAAATTGCCCACAATGATCAATAACGAAAAACAAATAAAATGTTGACCACCAAACATAATAGAAATAATAAGATTCAACGACACGAAATAATAATACAATCCAGAATATAAATTGAAATTCTTATCAAACACTTAATATCTTCAATATCTATTCATCCTCGCTAGTGTTGAGGAAGAATATCACCATGTTGAGGGAAAATCCCGCCATATTTGCATAGAAGAGTTCTTCCATGAAGCACAAGTTTCCACATGTGAGTTATATCTCTTCTTCCATTATTAAATTCAACATTGTAGTTGTGGATTGCATACACCTCGCCTTCATTCAGGCTACCTCGAAATACTCTCATATTCGGAGAACGTATTATGCATTTAATGAATGCACCCTATCATACAAATTTATAAATATCCATTAAAATAATTTCTCAAATCTTATAAAATTGATATAACAAATGTAAATATTACCTGTTCATCATGAAACAGTATATGGAATGCTTTCTCAAATCTTATAAAATTGATATAACAAATGTAATATGTAAATATTACCTGTTCATCATGAAACAGTATATGGAATGCGTTCGACCTCTCCTGTTCGTGATGCGTTTCAATAATTCGGACTGCTCTCAAACACAGAAAAGGTTTGTTTCTACTGCTAAGGGAATCAAGTGTACCCCAACCTGCCAGCATTATATTATCTATGATGTTAAATTTATCTCTGTATTTTTTATTTCTGTGTACTCGTAAATGATGAGTTGTAATGGTGGAAGTGAATATCCTTTTATACAATTTTTTTTCTGCACGTTTGAATTGATCCGAAAAAAAAAATTGGAAGATATTGTTTCGATAGATATTAATTTCCATGATTTTTGGGATGCAACAACAAAATATGCAATCACATGTATATATCTTATCACGTTAAGGGTATATCCATTGCTAAAAAAAGGGGAATATCTAATGCCTTAATTAATGGAAATTACCAATTTCTTAACAGATTTGCTTAATTAATGGGTTCGTAACAGATTTTCTTAATTAATGGGATTATCTGATCTGATACTTAATTAACGGGAATACCATTTACATAATCCTATTCACGATTTTATTTTCAAAATTTGATTGAGATTACATAAATAGAAAGTCAAAGGTCAACTCAATTTATTTTAGGTTTCTAAAAATGATTTTTACATCAACCTTTTTAGATATATATAGATTACAAATGATCTACATTCAAAATTGGGTGTGACCTTTTTAGGTTCACTATTAATACTAGTAGTGGGTTTACAACTCCTTGTAATTTGAATTAATCAAATTAATTCTTACTCTTTGAATTAACTCCTTAATTCAAGAACCCACATATCATGGGAACATCTAGCAAGTAGCATGAATCTAGTATTAAGTGAATAGCGAGTAAACCTTTTCGATTACAAGTCCATACATGTAAAATCCTTTCGACATCCAATTTCCCGATTAAATCTTGGGTATGATTTAGTCGAAACCCAAATTGATTTAATAACTATGATTCCATTTCAAGTTTAATAATTCATATATGAATCTCTATTCATCCCGCCTTGGCCAAGGACTTTGAATTACAAACTATGAAACACATAGGAAATTCACTTATCTCATAAATGTCGAATCCTTTGTTGGCCACTGACAAACTTCCATTCATATTAATATAATACCCAAAATATCCCTTTATACGACTGCGCTAGCAATCAAAAGGATAAATCAAAGTAAAATATAATATGCACAAAGTTACTATCGTGCCTCAAGTCTAAGGATCAATCATGTACTATTGTAACATGAAAATTCTTATTCAACATAATAAACTTTCATTCAGAATTTTCATACGGTCATGTTCAGTGAACTTGTTCTCTAACAAGCACCCACATATATGTATTTGCGATCCACGCTAATGTTGATGGAATGCAACATTCTTGTCAAACAAGTATACATCATATGTACAAGTCTTTCCGGATTATTCGATATCCTATCTCGAAATATCCAACGACTTGGAACTGTATTTAAGATCACAGCTTTAAAGATATGTTCCATGATTACCATCAAATGCGCAACCATGCCTTATAGCCATTAATGATCTAAGGACTTTATCATATTTACAGATATAGGATAAATGCAAAAACATACGATAAAACAATGCCTTAATAATATAATTCCAATAAATTGTTTTTACAAGTAGAAATAAATCCAATTTGATTGGAACGCCGGGTATTCTACTCCAACACATCCATCTGTTGCAACTCGCTACAACACAATAATCGGAGCAGCCAATAATGGGATTGTAGTTTCCATCTGTGAGCAGAGACAATCTAGCTCGAAGATTGTCGTCTTGTACTAGTTTGATGGAGTTGTTAATGGCTGAGATAACATAGCAACAGATGGCTCCGTCGACCACATGCTTTACCATAAGAAAGAGATTTTCGTGAGAAACAGGAGAGTCAATCCTTGTCAGTGATTCCTTGCATCTGCCTGCTCACGAAGAGTGATTCGCCGTAGAGTCTCGTTTGAAAACCCTAGTTCCCCTTCTCCATCTCTTTGTCAAGGACTTGAATTTAGATTTAGATTTAAATTTGGATTTCCGTTTGAATTTGGATTTGGGTGGGGCGAGGGCATGTAGATTGGTGATGTTTGAGAGGAATCCCATGCCGGCTCTAGGAAGCAGCAATCGCCTTACAGACCACAAGCTCCGTAGATTAGTAGAAGCACTGGGTGCGATAATGGAAGCCCGCGTTTTACGTTTATCTATTAAGGGCATCCACAACGGGGCATTAATTGGCCCCGTTTAAATGGCAGTAGACATGGCCAATTGGCGGGCCGGTTCAGGGCCCGGCCCTGCCCGGCGGGCCGAAGGGTTGGGTTTTGTCGACCCTGAACCGGCACGCCCTAAACCCGTGCGGGGCCCATGACCCGGCGGGCCGGGCCGGGCCCGACCCGGGTCTGACCCGGAAAAATTAAAAAAAAAGAAAAAGATAGAAAAATTCAAAAACAATTGATTTTTCCCGTGCCGAACCGGACCCGGCCCGGCCCGCAGGGTCGGTGTCGAAAAAAAGACGACCCTGAACCGGCCCGGTTGAAAATCCGAGCCGGGCCGGGTCCGTGCCGGGTCGGCGGGCCGGTTGACCCGTGGCCATGTCTAAATGGCAGTTGAACGTTCAAAGCGATGCAGTCATCCATTAAATGCTTGGGCCCCTTAATTCTTTCATTGTTTTGAACGGCATCTTTTGGTGCCTTTTTTATTTTTTTTTATTTTATTTTATTTGTTTCATTTAATATTTAATTTTCTTTTGGTCCCATTGATCCGTTAATATGTTTCAACGGCTCTTTTGAGTCCTTTTTATTTTTTTTTTATTTTTATTTTCCGCAGCTCAGTTTTTATTTTTTTTATCCTCATTTTTTTGCCTATAAATACACTTCATTTTTGTAACTGTACTGTTTTTTCTTGTATAATATTAATTTAAGGTATTTTGGTTTTGTAGTATTCTTTTATTTTCCTGCCTTTAAAATTTATTATTATAATTTAAAAATGTTAAATTTTATTTTTATTGAGAATAGAATTTTAAAATTTATATTGAATGAATGGATATAATGGGTCCCATATTTGTATTTAAATGAATGTGTAGAGATGTGGGTGTGTGTTTAAATGAAGAGAGAATTAGTGAAAAGATGATGTGGATGAGAGAGAGTGTAACTTTTTGATTGAATGAATGGAAAAAACATTAAACGAATGCAGATGCCCTAATTGAAAGATATATTATTCACCATTTTTTTTTTTGGGTAAAGTCCACTTTTGGTCCTCCGTGTTTAGGGGGTATCCAGACTGAGTCCCTATTATGTTTTGGTGTCCAATTTTAGTCCTTAAAACAAAAAAATGAGTCCCTATTATGTTTTGGTGCCCAATTTTAGTCCTTAAAACAAAAAAATGAGTCCCTATTATGTTTTGGTGCCCAATTTTAGTCCTTAAAACAAAAAATGAGTCCCTATTATGTTTTGGTGCCCAATTTTAGTCCATAAAATAAAAAAATGTAGTCCCTTTACCTCAATTACTGTGAATTAACGGTCTATTTTTGCTCGACTGTGATGTTCTTTATTTTGTTAAAATTTGTTGATTAATGTCAACTTTGACCAAAGAAAAATAAAAGAAAATTTAAATGCTGAAAATATATTAATAAAAAATTAAACTAAAACAAGAAATTGCACTAAATTAAATTAAAATTTTTGCTCGTCTGATTTCATTTCCCTAGCATTCGCGCTGCGGAGCAAGCCTGAAATCACAGCTAATGCTCTTGCACCCATTTTCGGGTCATGCCATCGAAAAAAATTGCACCTATCAACCCTCTGTTTTTTAACCATTTCTTATCATATTCCAATTGAAGTTCACGGAAAGTACTTACAGGATATAGAGGGCAACTCAAGAATCTTCTCCCGAGATTATCATCCTTCCAGCATGTAGTCAACTTTGCAACCAGCTCACATCTACAAAATACCATACCATTTCCATCCATTTGATCGGATTTTGTCCCTAGGCGGTTAGGGTTTTTTTGATTGGATTTAGTCCCTAGGCGGTTAGATTTTTTTTTTTACGTTTCACTGCAGTTCACTATTTCTGTCTTTTATTTTACTTTTTCAGCATTTAAATTTTCTTTTATTTTTCGTTGGTCAAAGTTGACATTAGTCAACAAATTTTAAAAAAATAAAGAACATAACGGTCGAGCAAAAATGGACCGTTAATTCAAATAAATTGAGGTAAAGGGACTACATTTTTTTTTAAGGACTAAAATTGGGCATCAAAACATAATAGGGATTAAGTCTGGATACCCCTAAACATGGAGGACTAAAAGTGGATTTTTCCCAATTATAGGGACTACATTTTTTTGTTTTAAGGACTAAAATTGGGCACCAAAACATTATAGGGACTCAGTCTGGATACCCCATAAACATGGAGGACCAAAAGTGGACCTTCCCCTTTTTTTTTTCCATCACTTCAGAATTATAAATGAAGCTTTTTCCTACAGTTGCAGGTAGAGTTGTCAATTTGGCCCGCGGCCCGCGGGCCGGCTCGCCCCGCAAAAGGGCGGGTTGGGCTGAGATTTTCTAGGCCCGCCAGGGAGCGGGCCTACGCGGGCTGAGGCGGGGCGGGCTAACCCGCGGGCCGGCCCGCCTAATTAAAAACAAAAAAAAACAAAAAATATAAAAGATGCAACTTCAATTCAGCGGCACTCCAGATCGATGAGTGTTCTTTTTTTCTTTATCGATTCAGCGCTTAACCAACATCTCCTCCACCAATTCTCTTAATCCCGTCCGCTCACATTCAAAAATCAGAAACTGAGAAACCCTGAAAATTGAAGCTCACTACCACCGGTCCACCCCGTCCGCCGACCACCGTCTCGTAACTCCGCCTTCGAGTCTTCGACCTCTGCCTCCACTTCCATCCACGTATTCGGTCACTGATTTTCTCTTCGAACCTCGAAGTCGGGCTGAAGATTTTTCGGTTGAAGCTCGACGGCGCGGGAATTGAAATATCTACTGTTAGGTATTTTCAATTAGCCCGTATTTCTGATGAAGCTCGACGGCACCGTGTTGAGGAAAAAGTTGAATATTTGGGAATTTTGAAGAAGAAGGAAAAATAGTTTCTGAAGGAGAAAAGAATTTCTAGAAGAAAACGGAGCCTGCTGTAAGGATTTTCTTATCACTTATGTATACATTAATGAGAAAATTAGTGTGGGACCTGTGGGTATGACCGTATGAGTGATGAGTCTATTGGGTTTCCCTTTTTTGTCTCAAATGTTAATGGGCTTAATGAGTCTATCTCCTCTCATTGTCTTGCTATAGCCCAACGTTTTTTCTTTTTTTCTTTATTTTTTTTTTCCTAACTGGCGGGCTGGCCCGCCAAACCCGTGGCCCGAGACGGGGCGGGTTGGGCCATCGTTTCTCAGGCCCGCCCCGCCCGCCATTTGACGGGCTTTGGCGGGCTACAGGCTGGCCCATTTTGACTAGTTGCAGGTGTTGTCTTTCGAAATTCTTGGGGTCTAAACGAAACGCGAAGTCAAAATTATAAATGAAATATTTACTAATTATATACCTACTATTAAACAAAATATAATGTAAAAATATATATATTTTGGACTATTATGTTGTACCTAAAATGCGCACATTTGGATTAACTAGTTAAACAACGTTAATGTGGACGACAAATTTACATCGGCAATACTCCGAAGTCCTAATGTGTGATGCTAACAAACTCCTAAATAAATAATGTATTGAGTGGTGCTAGCTTCGGCACAAGATATCAATTGATTTGATTGTCAGTAATCGAACCAACTGATGGATATTATATCTTAAACATGGGGATGTAAATTCGAGTAATTTAGAATTTTACCACTAATTGTAATTTGGGAATTAAATTGGGAGTTGCAATAATATTACTTTAGTGAAATGACTGTATTATTCGTATATGAGCGGAGTGGGCTCGACCCACTGTTAAGCTCATATACAGGAAGTCCAATTTAAGGTCTCATTAGAGTTCCTATTGAAACCTATAAATACACAATCTCTCTTGTGTTTGGAAAACATTCATACACGTTAAACTTAAGAGAGATCTAGAGTCTTCTTCCCACCAAAGGAGTTCTAGAGGTGTTAGGATATTCAATAGAAGTCCCCCAATGTAGTCGAGTGTAGCGCCCGCTTACTTATCTTTAGAAAATATTAATATTTTCATAAATAATTTGAACTTTTTCAAATAAAACATTTCTCGGGCACTAAACAAAAACTCTTTTTTTTTTTTCAAAAATTTCTAAAACACTCTTCTTTCTTTTCTTTCTTAAACTTTCTAGGGATCGTCTACGGTCAGGTACCCCTTGTACCTACTTAACATCAGGTACCCCCCTATTTCACCGTTAGATTGATTAAAAAATTAAAATCAACGATGGATTCAAGGGTACAAGGCAAAAAAGAATTTTGGTAGCCTTGTACTTTGTCTCGTACCCCTCGTACTGGTTAAAAACCTATTATACCCTTCGTACTCCTTGTACCTATTTTATTTATTCTCAAGCCCCTTGTACCTATTTTATTTTTTCTCAAGCCCCCACATAGTTATCTAATTTATATAACAATCCTACAAATTCAAAAACAATTCATCACAACCTAAAAATATATTTTACGATTCCAATTCTTCTTCTTCATTTGGAAAAAAAAAAAAAAAAAAAAAATTGTTCTTCTTCATCTTCTTCCTCATTGTTCTTCTATGTACAAATCCGACCACCTCCTTCATCCTCTCCTCATGATTCAATATCATAACAATATTATGACCCCAATATATATTCGGACGATTTACGATCAATATGTATCTTGTCGATAGAATTTCTATATAGAGATTTCAATCGCACGCACGATTCATTGAGGTACTTTATTTCGAATGTGAAGTATGATTGTAAATTCTTGGCATGCTTCTAATATTTTTTGTGAATTTTGTTATGTAATTCCTGGATACAAAACCCTTGCAATCGTGTTATTAACATAGATTGTTTTGATGAAAATTTTCGCTTTGGCTGTGCATCCTTCTATTGTAATTGATTGTTACGGATAATGATTTGATGTGAGGAGGTGGATTGGTTAACTAGCAGTTGATTGTTGATAAGTTGGTTTTGTTGTATTCGTAAAAGTACATTACGTGTTTGATGTAATGCCTCACTCGGGATAACAAAAACAAGAAGCTAGTGAAGAAGCTTGCTAAAATGTACCATGCTTTCTTAGCCTCTGAAGTTGTTATCAAACGGATTATCCGTCTCTTGGGATATGATCTTAAAAATTCTGGCAAGTTCCCCACTCTCATAACTCACAATCACTTGAGTCAAAGGTGAACGAAACAAAGGCCATGGTGAAGTTTCAGCTGAAAAATGTGGTTTGACTAGAATCAGATCTTCCAAAACGTGCAGATGAGTATCAAATTCCTAGTTTCTGTACTGAAAAAGAATTGGCAGATTGTGAGGTGTTTCCACTTAAAGAGCACAATGGGAAAGCCACAACGTATCTATTATGGGTGTATGAGTGCGTGCACGATTGTACATTTCTCGTGGGGCAAGGGAATATTTTGATTTTCAAATGTTGTGATAGTTTGTGCTCAGGTTGACCAAGTTTACCTAAATTATTTTGCTTATGTTCAGCTGGTTTGCTTTTATAACTTTGCTTATAACTTTTCATGGTTTGGTATTTACTGATACATTTTGTTGAAGGAAATATCTATGAAGCACTTTGATTTGAAAAAGAAAAACAAACATCTGTTATTTATGTTTCTAGCAATGACATCCTAATTGTTATTTGATCTCGTTACATGGAATGAATATGCCACCATAGTTGTTTCAAGGATTGGATATGCCATCATTTTTCCGTGATTGAATCAACAAATTAAGAGAAGAATTACATGGTCCATCATTGTTATGTGGAAGGTTACATGGGCTCTACCTATCCAGAGCAAATTGAAAAACTTCATTTGGAGATTTTGGCATGAGTTTGTGGGGACTAGGGTTCAACTAAAAAAAGAGAAGAATTGAATGTGGTGTAGTATGTGAGGTCTGTGGGAAGTGTGAGGAAAATATTGATCATATCTTAATTTAGTGTGCGCCGTGCTGAGGTCACTGGTGTCACGTGTACAACCAAACAGGATGATCAAGCTGCGCTGGTGTCGACGATGCCGCACGCAGGCGTGAAACAGTTGCGCCGAGCCTATTGGCAGCCTTCGGGTCACTGGCGGGTCACGCGCGCATAACTGCATGTCGCGCAGCGTGTCCCGATGCAGCGTTGCCGATTGCCATGAGTTTCGCCACAGATGACCCGTCGCCCCACGCGCAAGCAGCGTGATGAAGGATCGTGTGTTCCGTCCAACTCGAATGCTTCCAACCCCGTGCCGACGCCTTGGTTTCTAAGCGATAGGTTGCCAATACGAGCGCCGACGACTTCGTACTTCGCGATACGTATGACGAAACTCGGATATTGGTCATATTCCAATCACGAACTCTATGTAAACTCACTCTATGTAAACTCACGAGAGAAAACACACGAGAACTTTGAACAAACGTTCGATTTTTTATTCACTCATCAACATCATATTCGAAAATATTAGATTACATGGGTATTTATAGATGCTAAAATAAATCTAATCCTAGTCTAAGAAGAACTCCTAATGCAAGTAAGTAAATAAATCCTAAGGCAACTAAATATCTTTCTTATCAAGACTTTCCATGCAAATAAAATACTACTAGGCACATGCCTTTTATTCAAATCCTAACCATACTAGAATTCCTAAGAAAGCTAAGTAAATCTTAACCCAATTTCCATTGCTTGCTCGCCAAGTCGATCGCGCCAAAACCCTAGCCGCCTCACATGTCGCGCCGCCTTTCAAGGCCTAGTCCTTGTCGCGCGCGAGAATGCGCGCGCGCCCTCCCCACGCGTCATCCGCTGAGCACGCTGCTCGACCGCGTGCCGCGTCTTGCGTGTCCCCACCACTTGCGCGGGTGTCGCACACGCTCGACCCCTCAGCATCATCCTCTCACTCGCTCGACGTCTGGCGCGTCGAGCCCCGCCCATCCGCACGTCTCATCGCGTCCGTCCCTGCTCGTGCGCCCGCCTTATCGCAGCCGCCCCACGTGCACCCTGTCCACCCTACATCCACCCCTCGTGCACCTTCTGTCTTAGCCTTCATACGCCGTACGCGTCGTTCCCTCGCGCACGCCTTGCACCATTCGCCCACCTTCCCGGGCTTTATCTTCTCGCACTCGTCGTCAGCCCATTTCTCACATTCGCGTGCACTTATCATCACGTAGGCTTTCCTCGCACGGCCTAGACTCGCACGCCTCGTGGCTCGGTTGCCGTGTATTGCCCGTGCTCGCGCCCTAGTGCGTGTGCGCGCTCCTTTTCCACTCCTTCGGGCCCTTTCTCGCCTATTCTCGTGCCATATCTCCAAGCCATCATGGGTCTCGTCCTCGGGCTCGCAAGGGTCGATGACCACATCTTCATCACAGTGTCCCATCGCTGCCCAGCGTGCGTGAAGCTCCCAGTGCCAGCGTACAGCCCTCGACCCAGCGACCGTAGCACGTCCCCGAGCAAGCAAGTGAGCACATCCCAGCGCCTCAACTCCAGCAGTGCCAGCGAGTGCGCAACTTCTCGTGTGATGGTGCCCGCAGAACCATAACCAGACGTGCAGCCTGTGACCAGGCGCACATAGAGACGTGTCTGCAGCACAGACAGCACTGAGGCATGTCGGCAGCAGCGCATAGGCGTTGCACCACCTACAGCCCACGACCCATGCTAGCGCGTCAGACCCGAGCCAGTGCCAAGCTCGTGCAGACCAGCGAATCCAAACCCGTGCCACTGAGCCATTTTTGAGCCGTTGGACCATTTTTTTCATACCGAACCTTATTTTTAGCTTGGAAAATTGTTTTCTAAGTCTTTTTCTATTAACCGAGAGTTCCAAGTTCCACTAATTTATTTATAAAGTCCTTAATCAAATAAAGTTGATTAAGTTAAAATTTGTTAAATTCCTAGAGAAATGGGGCAAGTTATTTATAAGAATATTCTTGCTTTAAATGTAGATTTTCGAGAAATCGAGCCTCGAGTGTCTGTGTGAAGTATCTACTTTATCTGCATTATCTGATCTGAGGTGGGTGTTGCTAAACTACTATGCATTTATTCTTTATAATCACATAATTTCATAGTTGATGTATGTGTATGACTTTATGCATGCGTGCTGAAATTGCATGTGAGGTGGGCATTTGACTGTGTGGCGCATTTGATTGTGTGGCATTCAGTTTGAGATCTTATCGTTGAGCGCCTAATGAAAGGCAAACCGGCGGTAAAAGTGTGTACACATGAGATGATTGATAGATGGAGACTTTGAGATGGATGAGACTTATGTTGTTCATATTCATGCTAAAATATGTTATCTGTTATTATACTGGGTAATTGCATAGTTTCTCCACGTTGAGCTTGTTGTTTGCACACTCTCATACATTATCATTTTTCAGGTTAAGTAGCTGGACGCGGATACGAGGAGACGAGAGTGGTCAAAGTATTTGTTAATTATTTTTATTGCTTCCGTGAACCTTTTTGGACTTAGTGTCATTTTCACTTATATCGATGGTGTGTTAAGACTATATTTGTGTGTTGAGACTTTGACTGTGTGTTTTGAAATTTATGAATTTGAGTTTATTTATGGGTTGAGTTGTAGAAAAGAAAGAATTTTTCAGTAATGTCCGAAAGGATTTTATTTGAAAAATGTTTCAAAAGCTTCAAATTATTTTTGAAAACTAAGTGTTTTCTAAAGGAAAAATAAGCGGGCGTTACAAAAGGAGTTCGAGCGCCTAGCAAGTCGCATATGCGATTGGCCGAAAAGTGCGCTTGTTGGAGCATTCGTCAGGGGTCTAAAATTTGATCTCACTGCTGAGGTACGTTTGGAGAGGCCTAAGAAGATGCAAGATGCCATGGATTTCTCTCGTAGGCGAGACGACTACCTGGTCGCAATTCGGAAGGTCGGGCAAGACAAATGGCGCATCACCGCACCGCATGCGGAGCCGCGTGATGAGGCGCGACTCGAGGGGCTGAGCTCTCATCAAGGACGGGAAGGAGTACCGAACAGCAAACGGGGGGACCGTACACCTTGGGGTTCCCCCATATTTGAGTAGGAAAGACAACGACGAATAAAGAATGGTTTATGCTTCCACTGCGAGGAAAAGTTTGCGCCGGGTCTACAAGTAACAGTTGTACGCTATTGAAGGCGACGAGGAAGAGCCCGAGGAGGATGAATCGAGGCTCTATGTGAATGAGGACTTGGAGATTTTGGTCAATCCTACAAAATCGACAAGAATTTATAAAAATTGACCTTAAATTTATACTTAATAAAATCCTAAAAAGTCTTTTAGAATCATAAACGAATACACCGTCATAAAGAAGAAGATCTAACTGGAAGTCACTCCCCAAGTCATAACTAAAGTATATGAAAAAAATGGGGAAGTAAAACAAAACAGTGCACTAGGAAATCGTATCTGAAACCACACAAGTACTTGTGGGAGTCAGATTAATCCTCAGATCGTCATAGTTTTTTAACAAAAATACATAACTTACTTGTGTTATTGAATGTCATATTATGTTTATGATGTTTTTTTAGAAAATGACATTTAAATATGAAAGAATACACATCTATGGAAAGAAAGAAAAAACTAAAGCTGAAACTAAAATACCAAGAGAACAAAAAGATTGTTTCAAATCATCCAGACAGCCTTCAAAAACGCTTTGAAATTAACAAAAAACAAGATCATTTTAGTTAACACAGTTATCAATCAGTTAAAGACTTGCAAAATACTCAGTAAATTAATCCATCTATTCATAAAACCAGAAACAAATCAAAGAATCCAACATCACTAAATCCAAATATATATCCCCTCCACATGACCACACAACAACAACATGGCCATCATCAAAGAACTGCTAAAAACCTCTCAATCATCAACACTAAAACCCTACTCAACAAAAAACATTATTCTCTCTATCAACAAACAAACACCAGAAAAAAAAGACCTATAAACAACACCACCACCACCACCACAAACAATCACAGCCCAAAATCCTTCCCCCCAAGAAAATCATGATGCAAGAGCTTGTGCGCAATCTCGTCCCTCGCCCGCGCGGCCTCGACCGACCTCACCCCATTCTCGGGCGCCACCTCATCGTCAAAAACCTCGAACCTCGACTCCGAACCCAAAACCTCTCCCCTCATCTCGCACACATTGTGCAAAACACAGCACGCGCCCAAAACCACCGGCAAATCTTGCAGCTTCATCTCGGTCCTCTTCTGCAGGCAGCTCCATCTCCCTTTCAGCCTCGCGAAAGCCTCTCGGGCCACAGCCCGAACCTCGCCCACCTTCTCGTTGAATGCATGTTGGGCCCACGTGAGGTTTGGGTGGGAGTATGGGACGAGGACCCAGTCAGTCAGCGGGTGGCCCGGCCCGCCCACGACCCACGACCCGTTTAAGGCTCCCCTGCCCGCGCGCTGGGACAGGGCAGATTTGTCGAGGACCTGCTCGTCGGTCATCGAGCCCGGCCACCCGATGCAGATGTCGGTGAACTCGCCCGTGGGGCCCACGACCCCTTGGACGGTGATGGTGTAGCTCGTTTTCTGGTTGCGGTCCGTGTGGCGCTTGTTGAAGTATGCGGCCACGTTGGTCTTGGGGGCGATGATCGGGATGTGGGTGGTGTACATGGACCCGCACACGCGGGGGATCCCGCCGGAGAGGCGCTCGAAGGCGCGGTGGATGTGGGGGGAGGTGGAGTCGTCCGGCCACCGGAGGAATTTGGGCATGAGGACGGCGCGGATGGCGGAGCAGACCTCGAGGACGAGCTTGTGGCAAGTGGAGATGCCGAGGCCGAAGCGCTTGGAGACCTCGCGGAGGGCCTCGCCGGTGGCCAGACGCCAGATGCAGACGGCGACGCGCTGCCGGACGGGGATGGCCTGCCGGAGCATGGTGTCTTTCTTGGTGACCATGGGCTCGAGCTCGTCGCAGATCAGGTCGAATGTGGCCCGGCTCATCCTGAAATCCCGTCGGAAATGGTCCTCCGGGTAATCGGGGCTGTTCACCTGCTCCCACCACGCCTTCGACCGGCTCTTCACCCAGAGCCGCCGCTGGGAGCCGGCGCCGCCGCCGCGGTCGTCGGAAGAAGAATCGGACTCGGAGCGGGCGCGCTTGGAGCGGCTGGAGGTCTGGTCGGCGGGCGCCGGAAAAGCGTGCGGGTTTGGTTTGACCTCCTGCGGCGAATCGAAGGGGATGAATTTGGTGAGGAACTCGTCGACGGAGAAATTGTCGTCGAAATCGGGGCACCTGGGGCGCTTTTCCGGGTCGGGTGAGGACATTATCGGGTACGGGTCCTGCGGGTGGGACAGGGAGAAGAGTGGGTAGTTGCAGTCCTCGAAAAATGGGGAAAATGAGATTTCCATAAACAAACGAAAATTGGGGGAAGAAAAAAGATTGAGAAGGTGCGAGAAAGTGTCTTCGATTGGGAAATTTTGGAGAGGGAATTGTGAAAAAGGTGAGATTTTGAGGGATGGGTTTTTGTGTAAAATGCGCGATTATATACAGAGGTATAGAGAGGGTTTTTGTATGTATGCGTTTATCAGAGAACGCGGTTGCAGGACGCGTTGGGGAGGAAGATTCCGACTCCCGAGGTGTGGGCGCGATGAGGTGTTTTTCTGCTTGGCTTTCGAGTGGTCCCTTTTATTGTTTATCTTAAGGGATTTTTTTTTTATTTTAATTTATTTATTTATTTATTTTTTATAAAATTGGAAAAATGTTTTAGTATTGTTTCGATGTTGAATGAAACGGAGATTTTCATGAGTTTAGACTTTGGATTGTTACTTAGGGGCGATTGTATATAAATTGTACAGTAAAAAAATCAATCAAAATTTAAATTTTAACTCAATTTTAACTCAATTCCCCTATTCCTAATATTATCAATATAATTAAATAATATTAACCAATCATTCTTACACAACACATCAACTTTAATTCACTATTCATCTACTCACATCACTTCCAATCATTTTCTCTTACTTTTACATCAAATCAACTTTAATTAGTTTATTTTAAATATTATTTTAATATATCCACTAACAACTAATCATACCATATTTTTTCAAACTTAACTATAGTTAAAAAATAACTAGTTTCTTACTAGTTGAATTCATATCCAATCACCCCTTAATATCCATCGGTTTTGGTTTGTCTTATTTTGATCTAAGGTTCGTGTAATTATAAATTGGGTCGTGCTTACTGGTAGGTTTGGGTTCAAAAACTCGTCAATTTTGGTTTTGATTTGACCTGATGTGTTCAGATGTTTTATTGAAAATAATCTTTTTTCTTTTTTTGCTTTCAAATCGACCTGACAGGTTTAGATTGAGTGAATCTTGGTCGTTGGCCTTGTAACAGCTATAATATCCCAAGAACGAAATTATAGCAGTCAGACCTGACACGACAACTCAAGACCAGATAGAAAAAATCAAATTTTTTGTTGCCAAACTTGATGGTCTGGTTTGTTCCTAACTGAACCCGAACCCGCTAGGTCAAAATGCTTTTGTTGCCTAGAACTGGAATCGACCAATGTAATATATGGATAGTTTCGATTTTGACTTTTAGTCTCCACTGTGCCCGTCATTGACTACATGCACTATAAGTGCTTGCTCTTCTTCGAGCACCGCCCTCTTCCTTGTCTCGAGCTCCGAAATGCATTGTTGGATCTGCTCCAGAACTCTACCTACTATCGGAGAATCGAAACCAGACGAATGCTCCCATTGTTGTAGCAAATTGTGTTTTATTACCGAGTACGGAATGAATCCCGACCTCGGGTCGATCTCACGAGGAAGGCGGTTCGGAATCTAGGATTGGTATCGATTACACACAAAACGGAAATAAGTCCTAAACATTCTAATCACGATTGATGTGGTGAATTAACTTAAACTAACTAGAACTGAAAAGCAAATAAATTACGACTAGAGAAATAGAAGAAGTTCTAGGAGTCGAGAGATCTCAACAAGTCCTAAACTATGTTGAACGTTTATTTGATCGGTTACGTGATTCAGCAAGCTTACACATCTAGGGGTTAATATCCAATAACTTTTCGTAACAAGTGCACACACATAAACAACAAACTCATTCAATCAAATAACACATATACAGTACTTTTACGAACAAGTCTACCATGTGCACGCCATGGTCAAATAATCCATCCTCTTTCAGTTTTTAGACTATTTTTAGGTAAAGTAGACGGTGATCAATCGGGTAATTCTGTTACTCAATCAACGTGCACAAGTTGAACAATACACATTCAAAATATTTCGAGAGCTCTAGGTGAATGAATTATTCCATTCTTAAATCGAATTTCATGCTAATCGAATCAAAGAACATAAATCCAATCAACAATAATAATAGAGAAATAAAAACTTACAATCAGGTTAGGAATTGCAAGAGTTCAATACCAATCCAAAAAGCTCTAAGAATCCAAGCACAAGCAAAAGAAAGAATAAAGAAATTACAAGAGGTTTTTGGTGTTTTTGGGGGCCTTTTCAAGGTCTCCCAGGCTGATTTTTCATGTTCCAAATGATCTGAAATGATTTTTTTAGGCATGAACTTCAATGAATAGGGCTCGAAAATTGGTTGAAAATTTTGAATTTCAAAAAATGATCGCGACGACCCGCAGGTCGCCGACTGCTAGTGGCCGCTGGGTGTGGGTTTTGGGATGCCTGGGGTGCTGCTGTTTCCGCGTGGCGCGGGCCTGTCCGCGAGGCATGGGTACAGCTGGTTGCGGGTCGCGATCTGGCCGAGGGTTGCGGGTCTGGGGAGGCATGGGGCGTTGCAAGGCTCTGAAAATTCCGCGAGTCGCGAGGACACCGCGGGTCGCGAGCTGCCTGTGCGCGCGAGGGGTGCGCGTTGCGCGAACATGCTGCGGGTCGACAGCGCGAGGCCTGGGCGTACGCGAGTCGACAGCATGAGTCCTAGGATGTGCACGGGAGTGCACGGTCAACCGTGCGAGGCCTAGGCGTGTTGCAGACGTGTGCGAGGCCTGGGCGCGCACGAGGCGTATACGGAGCTGCTGCGCGTCAGTGCGCCACGGGCTCGTACGTGCTCATCCAGACTCGGAATTGAGTTTTATTTTTTCCTACTCATCGCTAACGAACCCTTCAAGATAAATCTACTTACACCACTTAGACGAACACTTTCTCCTAGGATTTGTTGAATTTCAAACAACTAGTTGAAGTTTCGAGCTTGCACGCCCCCAAAGAAAAGAAAGCACACGAAAGCCGAGAAGCATAAGAAAACACTGAAAAAACTAAAATAACATTAAACACGCTTCAATGGACCGAAAAAACTTAAGAAATGACCTAATACGGGGAAAAATATGAGAAGACCAATAATGAAAATAGCAACAAAAATAGGGCAAACACCCATAGCAGCACCAATATTTGCTTTTTTTGAAGCTTTTCGTTTTTTCGTGGTACAAACATTGGATTTCTTGTTGAATTGCGAAAAGTTAGTGGTATAGAATTGGATTCTTGTTGAATTGCGAAAAGTTGTCGGGCAATCTCATAACTATAGAGCTACTCTTCGCGTGATTGTCTATAAATTTATGCGTTTATAATCGATTCAATAATTTTTTTATAATTTTTTAACTCAAAATTTAACTCAAATTTAATCCAACTTCTATCGTATTATCAATATAACTAAATAATATCAATCGATCATTGTTACATGTTACATCAACTTTAATTCATTATTCATATACTCACATGATTTTATCTACATATATTTGTAGTATCATCTCTTCTATTTTTACATCACATCAAATTTAATCTTTACATTTGAAAACATCAAATTTAATCTTTACATTTGAAATATTATTCAAATACAAACTCAAAATCTTATTCCAACTTCCACTCAATCAACAT
>BKCP01005294.1:375840-538968 GCA_008636005.1 Striga asiatica | reverse complement strand
ACTCACTTTATTCCATAAATTAAATCAAATCTAAAACACTTTATATACAATCATCCCCTCAAAGTATTTCTTTCTTACCCATAACCTTGATCAATGAGCTAACTCGACCTAGTCGTCACGTTCTACCGTTGAGACTTAAATTTAAGCTCGTTTGAGGTTCGTTAAGTTTGATAAAAGAATTTACTATGCAATTTTTTAAAATTTTAACATAATTTGATTTATCAACAAACCGAATTCGACATCATTTATTACGAGCTAGCCAATAAAGATTAGAGTTCTAGCTCAAGCACCAGAGCTCAAACTCCATATGTACGGACTAATATAATGATAATTTGTTTCTTTTTTTGTTTGATTGTATTTAAGGTTTCACGCGGTGCTTTTACGTGAGAAGACACGTTTGGCATTTTGAGTAATGATTGGGAAAATTGATCACTTGTTGAAGTGGAGTCGAAGCACCATTTCATATTTTAGAGTCAATTTGATATATGTTTGTACTTGTTGTATAGTGACTGCTGGTGAATGTGAATACTTGATATAGTCTTGCCCATATTCAATTCCGAATATGATGTACAAATAAAGTACAAATATTATACCCGTACAAAGCTGCCCAATGTTTTGAAACCTGGTCCACACACTGATCTGGACTAGCCTGTCAGCATCGGGGTTATGGAGTTAATTATATTAAGAGTTTCAAATGTTATCTATTATTTTTATTTCTCTAATAGATTTTAGTAGAAATGACAAAAATAAATATTTGCACGTAAAATCTATAGTTTAAAGTATTAATGTTATTGTTTTTAATCATAGACATTTGCCACACAAATATATGCAAAAACTTTTTATTTAAGAAATTAAATATATTTTTTACAAGTAATAGAAAGAAATAGTTTTTATATAAATTTTATACATCAAAGTATTAATACTATTTCATTTTCTTTAAAAATTTACCACATAAATCAATATATACAATAATTCTAATTATAAAAATTAAATATTTTTTAAGAATACAACAAAAATAAGTATTTTTTACATATAAATTTTACATCTCAAAGTCTTAATTTTATATTTTATCCTCATAAATATATACAAATAAATTTAATTTTTAAAATAAATTATATTAAAAGGTAAAAAAACAAATAAATAAATAAAAGCAGGTTGAGTCATGCGAGATCAACATTCAAGTCAGCGATATTGATGCCAGATCATTTAATAACCGGTATAATTACACTAACCAGCTCATCTTCAGCTCTAAATTGAGTTTGTCGACTCATTGGGCCAGTACGAGTTTCAAAACACCAAAAAAATTAAATATGAACAACGAATCATACAATTTAAAATGGTTGAAACTATTGTTTTGCATTAATTTTTTAAAGGTAGAATTGCAAATACAATCTTATTTTTCACATTCTTCGAATTAATTATTATTTTTTACATTTGAAAAATAACACAATTTGATGCACTTGATGGTAACAATTAAAAGAATTGTGATGAAATTGTAAAAACTTAAAATAGTGCATTGTGATATACTCTTATATTTTAGAATTAGTGCATCGTATCATTATAAATGTTTGTGTTTAAAATGTGTTGGACTATTATATTGTGCACTATAATAGGAAATTGTCTATTTTATGTGTGCATGTCACATAAGCGGTGGACATATTAACATGTGTCCATCGTGGATAGAGGAGCATTTCCGTTATTTCAATATAAATACATAACTTTGAAGCTAAAATGTTATATTCTAAAAATGTATAAAACGAATCTATATCTCTATGTATCTATATTTATATAATGAATCAATCCTTATTGCCATAATAGACATGATTTTGGACAGAAAATTTTTTTGTCTATATTTGACATTTAATTAATATTTATTTATTAGCAAATCTTATGCATGAAAAATATATTTAATTTTTATACTCTCAATGACTATTAGTCATTAATTACAAATTGGCTTATATTGAAATTTTGACCGTAGATTTATTAGATATATCTATCTATTCTATATCTATATAATGACCAATCCGTATCGCCATAATTGGCATGATTTTGTGCGGGAAAATTTTTTCGTCTATGTTTGCCATTTAATTAATATTTATTTATTAGCAAATCTTATGCATGAAAAACATAATTAATTTTTATACACTCAATGACTATAATTCATTAACTATAAATTGGCTTATACTGAAATTTTGAACGTAGATTTATTAGATATATTTTCAATAAGAACTTATATTAATTAAATAGTAATTTATTGACATAATTAAAAAAATTATTATGGAAATTGATTTAATTAAATATATTATCATCTATGGTTGTAGGTATTAATTTAATTAATTATATTCAATTCAGAAGTACTTAAAATATCTAATAAAATAATCAGAATAACTATGTTTAAATCATACTAACTTAAGAAATAATTTGAAATATTAATAAAAGTCTCTGAAATGTAGTCCATTTAACTATAAAAAGGTATATCCCCATTGAATATATCATATGCGGTGATAATACTATTGAAACTTAAATAATATACTAATAGAAATAAAATTAGATGACTGGGTGCAATTCAGAATTATAAATTTCACATCAGAAGTGTCTATGTACATTAAAAAACTATTTAATTTTTTAAAATATATATTTTTTTCTTATATACTATTTTATAAATATAAAATATGTTAATACAATAGCAATGTATTACAATTTAAATTACAGCACTTGGTAAGTATGGAAATATATAATATATCTACTATTTGAATAGATACTATGTAACTCATTATATAGGTTGAAAAAAAGAATTAAATAAATAAATATAAATAAAAAAATGAAAATATAAAAATAAAATATTTAAATGATATGGGATATTATATACTTAAAGGAGTAAACCAGTTTACTAGGCCGGTCAAACGGATCAAATATCAAGAGGGTCACACTGGTCGAATCGCATCGAGCAGAGCGATGGAGGTTGAACACTATGAGAACTAGAATTTCCATAACTTCACGCCATTAAACGCTAAGATAAGAGAGGTGTTGGTGGCCATTGAGATAAAAATAGATGACAAAGATGTGACGTGGCCTAGGTCGAGGTTCGAGGGGCCGACGCAGCCGAAATCAAGGAGATAGTGTCGATTTCATAAGGATTATGGCCACATGACGTAGGACTGTCGGCACCTCAAGGAGGAGATCGAGCGCCTTATTCGAGCAGGGCATCTCAGGGAGTTTGTTTATCATGATAGGGTGAAGGGGAAAGGCAAGAGGAGGTGTCGAGAGGATTTGGTGGAGAAGATGATAGGGATGATGACGAGGAGGACGATGCTCGAGAGGAGTGAGGTGGTCGAAGGGATGATGGAGGAAAGAGGAGGCGAGAGAGTAGCAATCGAGGTGAGCAGGGAGGTTTAGGCCTCATGAAAAAGGGGACGATATACATGATTTCTGGAGGGCCAACGGATGGGGACTCAAACAATGCGAGGAGAGGGCACGTTCGGGAAATGAAGCGAACGAGAGAGGAGGTGGGTATCACAACTCGAATGCCAGAGATTAGTTTTCAAGCAGAAGATGCTGAGGGAGTGGCGTTTCCCCACAATGATGCACTAGTGATCACAATGGAGGTGGCGGGATTCGATGTGAAGAGGGTATTTATTGATACGGGGGCTTGGTGGATGTCATGTTTTATGATTGCTTTACGTAGATAAACAGGGAGTTAAATTTGGAGCTGAAGCCGGTGGACACCATTTGCTCCATCTCCTGCCTGGTCATCACCAACAGTTGACTGGGGCCCTGCTCCTCCACTCTCGGTGGTGCTGCTCCTTGCATCACCGCTCCCAACAGTTGAACCCCAACCAGATCTGGCTACAACAGCGCTAGAATCGCCGTCACTTGCATCGCACGAACCTCCTGGGCACAGATCGAGCCAACGTCTCCTCCTGGAAGCACCGATGAGGCCCCCAAACCTTGAGGAGCAGCTGTTGGGGTCATCGGTGTCTGCAAAGGTCCGGAGAAACCTGGAAGAGGGCCATCTCCAAACGGCCTCCTCATCGTCCAAGCCTCATCGAACAAATTGATTCTGGGAATTCCGTCCGCCATAGCTACCAAGCTTAAACAACCTTAGCACACCACTTTTCGAACGAAAGTCCCACAGACGGTGCCAAATAGTAATATCAAACACTACGACCGACTGGAAATTGGTTTGCCTTCTTCTTTCTTGCCGATATAACGCCACATACCTGAAAAGAACTCTCACGCCGGAGGGGTTTTCCAGTGAAGAGCCTTCGATGCTTAAGTCAGTGTTTGTTCTACTCAATTCCCAAGAGTAAAAATGGATAAATCGTGCTCAACAAGAAAAGCTCACCCCTATATATAGGGGTGAGATACCTGACCTAGGAGCTGCCCAGATTTGATGCATCTTGATGCCGAGACTGAATTCGAAACTAGGTGGCAAGTGGAGGATGTGTATCGATTTTCGTGATTTGAACAAGGCATACCCGAAAGACCTATACCCGTTGCCAGGATCGACCAGCTGCTCGAGTCCACCGCAGGGTGTGAGCTGCTCAGTTTGATGGATGCTTCCCAGGGATATCATCAGATCCCTCTGGCTCGAGAGGATAGAAAACGGGTGAGCTTTGTGACGAGCAGGGGAACATATTGCTACGTGATGATTCCATTTTGTCTAAAGAATGCGGGGGCGACGTATCAAAGGTTGGTCGATAAGATTTTCAAGGACCAACTATGGCGGAACATGAAGGTCTATGTCAATGATATGCTGGTGAAGAGTAAGGAAGAGGTAGACCATGTGAAAGACTTGAGGGAAACATTCTTGGCATTAAGGAGGTACGGTATGAAATTGAATCCAGCTAAATCTTCATTCAGGGTTAAGTCTGGCAAGTTTTTAGGGTACATGGTGACTGAGAGAGGCATCTAGGTGAACCCGGAGAAGGTGCAAGCAGTGATCGAGATGAAACCCCCTACGAGGATAAAGGAGGTACAAATTCTCACTGGTCGGATTGCTGGCTTGAGTCGCTTTATTTCAAAAGTGGCAGAGAAGAGCGGTCCACTATTCCGGACACTAAGAAAGAGCTCAAAATTACAGTGGACGGAGGAGGCGCATAGGTCTTTCGAGGAACTACAGAATATGCTGGCCAATTTTACCTTTATTGGCTAAGCCAGTGCAAGGAGAAGACTTGGTGTTATACATATCTATTGGGGAGATTGCAGTGAGTTCAGTGCTGTTATGGGAGGAAGGAGTTGATTCAATTCCCAATATTCTACGTGAGCAGGGTAATGCAAGGTGCCGAGAGGAGATACTCGGAGATTGAGAAATGCGCATTGGCGGTGGTCGTAACGGTTAGAAAGCTGCAGCCTTATTTTCTGAACCATAAGATGAAGGTGAAAACGAACATGCCCTTGGGAAAAACATTAGGTCAACCCTCGGGCTCAGGTCGACTAGTAAAAATGGGCGGTCAAGTTGAGCGGGTACTCGATCGTGTATGAGCCGAGAAGGGAGATCAAGGCACAAACGTTGGCCGATTTTATCCATGAGGGAACGAAGACGGAGGAAGAGCTGGAGGAGTTTGGCAAATGTTTGTGGATGGATCGGAGTCGAAGATCGGGGGTTGTTTGGACATTGTGCTTATTTTACCCAATGAAGATAGCATGGAGTTCGCCGTCAAAGTAGGATATCGAGTATCAAATAATGAGGTCGAGTACAAAGTGATCATCAAGGGCTTACAGTTAGCAGTAGTTGGGGGTGCTCGAAAAATTCAAATACATTCGAATTCCCAGTTGGTGGTCGGGCAATTCTAAGAAGGGTTTGAGATAAAGGTGGATACAATGTGGAAGTATGTGGATGAGATGAAAAAGTGGCGAGCTAACACAAATGCCTCGCGGCGAGAATGGTCAAGGAGATTTGTTATCTAAAATAGTGCAGAGTCTGGTGGATTGTAAAAGCAGAAGTGTAACCTTGCTACATATGAAGAAGAGTGTGGTCAAAGCCAAAGTAGTGGAGATAGAGGAGGTCGAGGATTGGAGGGTCTCAATATTGGAGAAGCTGAGAGAAGGAGGGGTGAAAGTGATGAGGAGGTTTTTCGAACATAGAGGAATATTGTGCAATAGGTCGTATGCAGGACCGCATTTGCGATGTGTAACAAGGGAGGAAGGTCGATATGTGCTTCGAGAGACACATGAAGGGTGTTGTAGCGATCACAGCAAGGCAGGGTCTTCGGTGGCAAAGATTTTGCGAGCGGAATATTTCTGGCCGATAATGAAGGAGGACGCCAAGGTGATGGTGACGAAATGTCTGCAATGTCAAAAGCATGGTCCACTTATCCACCAACCTGCGGAGGTGATGACGACAATGAGTGCCCATATCCCATTCATGCAGTGAGGTATCGATCTAGTGGGACCGATGCCGCAAAGAACTGGACAACGAAAATTTCTGATCGTGGCGGTGGACTATTTTACAAAGTGGGTGGAGGCTGAACCTTTAGCCAAAATCACGGAGGAAAAAGTGATACACTTTTTATATAACAATATTTGTTGCAGGTTTGGTGTCTCAAAGGTGTTGGTGTCCGACAATGGAACACAATTCAATGGCAAGCAGATTTGATCATGGTGCGAGGACATGAAGATCGAACAACACTTTGCCTCGGTAGCTCATCCGCAAGCCAATGAACAAGTCGAGGTGACCAACAGGATCTTATTGAACGGCCTAAAAACAAGATTGGGGCCGGCGTCGGGGGCATGGGTCGATGAACTCACTTCAGTACTTTAGGCATACAAAACAACCCCAAGATCGACAACATGGAAAACACCATTTAGTTTGGTCTACAGAATGGAGGCATTGCTGCGGTCGAGGTCAAGGTGCAATCTCAGAGATCGAACACCTACGATCGTGAGAAAAATGAAAACATGATGATGGCGGCTCTTGACACAATTGAAGAACTTCGGGAGCGAGCCTCGATCAAGTTCGAAGCATACAAATAAAGGATGCGACACATGACAAGAAAGTCAATGCCCGAAGATTTCAGGTGGGCGACCTAGTCTGGAAAAGGGTCGACGTGCTGAAACACGTTGGAAAGCTGGAGCCAAACTGGGAGGGACCATACTTGGTCGAAAAAATCCATGCTGGAGGTGCATACTCATTGAAGGATGCTGAAGGAAGATCCATCGTCAGGTCATGGAATGTGGCTAACGTGAAAAAATATTACGCTTAAATTTTTCCCTTTCGTAGAAAATTTTCGAGAATGATGTAATAGACGTTCCTATTTATGATTAATGAAACCCCATTTTCAATCCCCACAAAGTATTGAGTTATTAAGTTATTTTATACTTGGTGTAACCTCAGTGGCAAGTTACTTGGAGAAAAAATCCATCATGATTAAGACCGTGAGGCTGGATGGTCACATGTATCGACCACCTCTTCAAAGGTGGGCATGTGTTCAAAGGTGAAAATCCATCATGATTAAGACCATGAGGCTGGATGGTCGCATGTATCGACCACCTCTTCGAAGGTGGGCATGCGTTCAAAGGTGAAAATCCATCATGATTAAGGCCATGAGGCTGGATAGTCGCATGTATCGACCACCACTTCGAACGTGGGCATGTGTTCAAAGGTGAAAATCCATCATGATTAAGGCCATGAGGATGGACGGTTGCATGTATCGACCACCTCTTCGAATGTGGGCATGTATTCAAAGGGGAAAAACCATCATGATTAATGCCATGAGGCTGGATGGTCGCATGTATCAACCACCTCTTCGAAGGTGGGCATGTGTTCAAAGGTGAAAATGCATCATGATTAAGGCCGCGAGGCTGGATGGTCGCACGTATCGACCACCTCTTTGAAGGTGGGCATGTGATCAAAGGTGAAAATCCATCATGATTAAGTCCACGAGGCTGGATGGTCCCAGTTATCGACCACCTCTTCGAAGGTTGGATGAGCAGCCTTCTCCGCCTCGAGCGCAGCCTCGTAAGCAAATTTCTCTTGCACTCGAGCAGCCTTGTCCGCCTCGAGCGGACCCTCGAGAGCTTTTTTTCTCTCCGTAAGTTTTTGGTCCTTCAGCATCTCACGAAGCTCGTGGCGACGATGAGAGAGCTGGTTGACCTTTTCCAGAAGGACGCAGGCCTCCTTTTCGACCATGGGGATCGATTGGCCTGCACTAGACAAGGTCTGATTGACCAAGGGAACCACCTCGACCAACCCTTGTTCTCGTCACAAGAAAAGGGTATTAATACCCAAAAAACAACAAAGATAATAAGATATGGAAATATAGAGTAAAATAGAGAAGAAGTTAGATATTACCTATGCCAACCATCGGGCGAGGCGATACCCCTCGAGTTTTTAGTCCCGAGCTTTCATCTTGAAGATCGACAGCAGGGACTCTGTCCTGGAAATAGAACATTATCTCCTCCTCACTGGCCTTGACCAACGATGAAATTGGAGACCGGGTGACAACTGTTGTCTCCTCGATCTGGAGTCGTTTATTATGCCCCCCACTCTCCTCGGTGAATGGACGCTTAAGTCGAGCCTCCTCGATCAACTGTGGGTTGGGGGAGGCAGAGGATTCAACCACATGCATGGTCGAGTTGGCAGAGGGAAAGGTTGGTTGCTGATGTTCTTTGGGAGAAGGTTCCGGCTATTCTTCAGCTTGGGGGATGGTCGAGGAAGGAATAGGTGGTTCCTCGATAATTGGCTCTTGGATCGGTGTAGCATGGGTATCGTCCTCCATGGAAGAGGTCGAGTGACCATGTTGCGGTGTGGTCGAGTCGGACGATTGAGAGCCCGAGGCCTGGGTGGACTTCTTCTTCAGAGGAACTCTTCTCTTGGGCAATGGGATAGCGGGCATCTCTGCAAAGAAATCATAAAAATAAGTTAGCATTGCAACAAAAAATTTATACACAAATACTAGCACGACAATACTCGAGCACAATGATCGAGAACTACCTGGATCGCCCTCTACTCGAATAGAGTTGAGGACTTCTTCAGTTGGAGGAGACAAGGACTTATGACTAAGGAGAGCACAAAAATGCAAGAGGTTGTCGTTGCTGAGGAAAATCTTCGAAGCGAATGGCTTAGAATTCCAGATGGCAATGCGTTGGTCGAAGAGAGGATCTTGAGGAGGAGCCTCAAGCTCGAAAAAGAGTTCTTTGAGCCAAGGGGTCGAATCCTAGTGGAAACCAGTATCAGGCTCGACATAGACAAACTTATGCTTCCACTTGGGGCAATTAGAAGGAATGTCGGAGATGAAGTGAGCTCCATTACAACTTTTCAGGTAAAGCCCATTGGCTTGTTTGGAGGGCATATAACAGTAATGAAAGAAATCTAGTCCGAATCGACCTAGACGGATGTGAGAAAAGATAATGAAGGTTGTTATGAAGCGAATGGCGTTTGGGGGAAGTTGGTTCAGAGGGAGGCCGAACCAGTCACATATATCGACCAGCTCGGGACTTAAGGGAAAGCAGATTCCAAGGTCGAATTGGATCTCGAAAAAGGTGCAGCAATTCTCAAGCGGATTGTCATAAGTGTCCTTGAGGTCAGGACTTGCGAAGGCCCAATACGGGGGGTGGCCGACTTTGTCGGGTTTTAGTCACCCGACAGGGCGAGGAGATGAAGAGGCTCTCCTGGAAGAAGTGGCCTTGGTCGATGTTTTCTTCTGGGGCGTTTTATAAAAAGTAGTCGCGGTCGAAGATTTGGATTTGGTTTTAGGAGTTTTGGTCATCTTGATTTTGCTCGAAGTTGGGGGTTTAAGTGGAATAGCGCGTTGAGAAAAGGGAATGTGGTCCTCGTTTTCCCCGCGAGCTGTCTCAGCGGCATCGAGAGCCACTTCGGTGGCATCAGAGGCGCCAAAAGCAAGTCGACGGCGACGAGTAACAGGGACGTGGTCGAGAATATCCTCGTCTGATTCATCGATCAGACAAGAAGGTTGAGGTGGAGGAGCAGTAGGAGTACTATGAGAGTCAACAGAGCAAAGCATATTGAGCGGGATGTCTTTGTAAATTCCTTCAACGGAATTGGAAGGGGAATGAGGTATACGTCGAGGAGTTGGGGACGGTGACGGAGAAGTCATATCCTTGTCGAAGTAACGATCGTTTTTTCTTGAAATAGCGGAATCTGAAAAATAAGGGAAGAAGATATCAAAAGGGAGAAACTTTTAGGATTTTGGGAAGAAGAAGAAAAAGAAGGACTTTTCCGCCAATAAATTGGGCGAAACTTCGAAAGTAAATTAGCAAAATCAAAAAAAATTAAAAACTTAAAATAAGCAAAAACAACAAACTGGAGTTGCAGAAAACTTACTCATTGTCGTGGTAGGGAAAAGTGATCGGAGAAATTGAAGTTGCCAGAAAGTGAATCACCGAAAGCAAAAGTCGGATTTGCAGAAGGAAAGCTAGGGCACAAGTGAGTTTGAGAATTTGCAAAGGTGAAAAAGTACGAAAAATCCTAAGTATGGGTATTTATAGATGGATAAAGGAGGTAAGGCGAAGAGTTGGAAAAGATAGCCGTTGGATTAAAGGCGAAATCCAACGACTGGGAGCATTTAATGAGTACAGGATTCAAAAGGGTGCAAATTGCGAGAAGACACAATGATTGGGGTACTTGACAGATAGGACAAGTGGCAAGATTAAACTTCACTATGACATTGGAAGGGAAGGATGGTCGAGGAATAAGGAAAAAGTCACTAGATAGTCGATACACGGAGAAACACGCTAGAACTCGAAAGGTGAACATAGATCTACTCTTAGATCGAGTCACTCAGACTCGACCAGAGTGGGGGGACTAGATGATATGGGATATTATATACTTAAATGAGTAAACCGGTTTACTAGGCCGGTCAAATGGATCACATATCAAGAGGGTCACATTGGTCGAATCGCATCGAACAGAGCGATGGAGGTTGGACACTATGAGAACAGGATATGGAGAATTTCAATACGAGAGGTATAAGTCGGTATTAGGTCTATGAAGGATCTAGTCGAAGATCGACCTGTCGAGCAAAAGAGCATTTGATCGACCAGTTCACAGAATGAGAGCAGTCTGAGGATCGATCTAGACATGATTAAGCGTAAGAGCCTTCAATGGAATTTCAGAGAAATATTCAGGGGAATATTTACCCATGTGCAGAGGACACGTGGCGCAGATGTATTGATCTATGGTGGTAAATGTTTCTGACACACGCACACTATGTGTGTACGGACGGGCAGGCCCGAGCAACTTTGGGTAGACAGCTAATCAAATCCAGGCAGCTCCTAGGTCAGGTATCTCACCCCTATATATAGGGATGAGCATTTATTGTTGAGCACGGGTTATCCATTTTTACTCTTGAGAATTGAGTAGAACAAACATTGACTTAAGCATTGGAGGCTCTTCACCGGAAAACCCCTCCGGTGTGAGAGTTCTTTTCAGGTATGCAGCTTTCTATCGACGATAAGAAAGAAGACGAACCAATTTCCAGCCGGTTGGAGTGTTTGACGTTGTCATTAACCATTAAAAATTTGTGTGTTGCATAAGGATTACAGTGACTAAAAATTAAAATATATCTATCAAAGTTTTCAACATTTAATGCACTTAATAATTATAGCGGAAAATAAATATTATGGGTTAAACGTTGGTCAATTATCAAGTTGTGCAAATTATGAATTGTTGAAACAATTATAAGACTATATTGATAAACGACAATTTTACAAGTACATACAAGTAATTTGTATGTAAATATTATATACTCTTATACATTTATAATATTTTATAAACTTATAAATATTAAAATTTATATATTAAATAGTCCAAAAATACAAAAAAAAAAGTTTATATATATATATATATAGATACTTACAGTAATAGTAAATAAAGAAATGTCATATTATTACTAAGTAGAATATTGTGGAGAGTATAAATTTTTGTCTTAAATAATTTTATAATATTTAAATAAAAAATATTTTTATGTAATGTACCTCGTGCATCGCACGGGTATCAACACTAGTGATATTTTATAACACAAATATATATTTTATATTAAAAATTTTATGTATAATGATGGCTTACACAAGAATTTATATATGTTTTTTAGTTGCATCTTAGCATGGTATATGATACCTATCGACCCTATATATAATTGCAGAATGCGTTGAGCCTAAGTGGCAGATTTGCACGCTTTGGAATCCTATATGACAAAAAATCATGCTTCATAGTTAGGCTTAGATAAAAATTAGTAATGTTTATAAAATAATATTTAAGCTTGGATGGCATAAAATATCTACATTATTCAATTAATCTATAATTGATCTCTTCCTTCTTTTCTTATACAATTAGTTATCATAAATTATTTTAGGTTTTCTTTTCCAATATTATCATATATTAAATTTTTTTTCTTAGTTAATCCATACACCAATTATCATAAATGTGTCTTCTGATTTTTTTAACTATTATACCATTTTNTTCGGAAGCTTGGGTATAAATTAATATTTTTTATATAAAAATAATTAATCTTGGATTTCATTTAATATCTATATTATCCATATTAAATCCATTATTGATTTTTCCTTAATTTCTTCTACAATTAATTATCATAAACTATTTTAAATAACATGTTGATGATCGGAATCGGTCAACGATTAACAAAGAGTTTAAAAGTAATAGATGAGATAAGAAAGATGAGATTTACGGAATAACTGGGCTTTATTGCTTAATTATAAGGTCGGCCTCTGATATCGAGGACGGCATATTTATTACACTTTAGATATTCACTGGAAATTATTACAGAGTTGGGGAAGTAAATGTAGAGAGAGAAAATAGTTGGTAAGAATTCAACAACCCAAAATAAATGAAGTGAGTCTTCTATTTATAGTATACTTAAATTCGACACTGGTCACGTATTGTTAACCCTGTCCTGTTGCATAGTATCGCAGGTATGCAGGTCGGCGCTGCTCTGACAGATATTAAATGCGATTTGAGGTTTCTTCAATCAGTACCTGCTAAGCATTTCATGCACTCAGAGGGAAGCATTAAATGCCGGCAGGCTATCCTGTCGAATGAGATGCACTAGGGTTGTAGGCTAAGGTGGCGCGTCCCATCAACAATCATTAGCCAACAAGTTGCATTATTCTATTGGTTTCCTGTTCAGCACTCGTCCAGGAGCCGATTCCGGAGGACCTTCAGGTCGGCACTTTACCACTGATCGATCCCTTGACCCCTGGCACCTAGCGAGACTGGCCTCGACACCTAATTGTCCAGGTGTCGGTCTAAGAGACAACGCTACTCGCCTCCTCCGTCAATTTGACTTATCCGTGAGCTCGCCACTTCCGGGTCTGAAAGACCAGTTCCGACCTCGAGGTCGTCTTTCCCCGATTCCTCACCCTTGAACCGGGAATCTTACGTCGAACCAACTCGGATGTCAACATATCTTTTTCCTGCATTACCATATATTATATCTTATTTTCTTATTTAATTATAGATCAATTATTATAAATGTTTCTTCTTCTCATTTTTAAATTCAATAACTTTTTTATTTGTATTTTATTTTTTATATATGATATATCAAATAAATTATCTTTTAACAATCTTCAATTCGGCATCCTTATTATATATATATATATATATATATATACATATATATACATAAAATACAAAACATTTTAATATATATATCCTTATAAAGAAATTTAAATTTATTTATCAAACTAAATTAAAAGAATAAAATAAAAAATAAATTATCTTATAAATTAATAGAAATTTATGTGTATTCACTTACTATAAAATAGTTATTTTATTTGAAAAAAAAAATATGTTAACTAACTATGAACATCAAATTAGTATAAACAAATACTCTAAGGTTTATGTCTAAACTTAAATAAAGACTACATAGAGAGTGAACATTATAATTATTTTGAAAAAAAAAATAAATAAATATTATAATTACAATAGTAAAAATAATTATAATATTTCATAAATTTTACTCTCATACACATTATATTTTAAATTATTTGAATATTATAAAGTTAAAGATATTTTAAACAAAGTTGAATTTATCTATCAATCAATATTAAAAGTAATTTTATCTATGAATTCTGCTATTACAAATAATATTGAATTAATATATATTCTTGTGGTCTATGCAGTATGTTATGAGTGAGAAATATTTTTAACGTTTTACATACCTTATTTAAGGCACAAGCTAATGTGAATAAAAGTTATTTTGATCCCGCACAACATGTGTAACTTTGAAGAAAACTTATTGACAAATTGAAACTATAAACTATATATTATTATTCTATTAAAAAAATATGTATATATATATATACATATATCTATATATATATTAAAGTGAAGCAGCTAAAAATTCCCTCCAAAACTATATTAATTACTAGAAATAAATTTTACCAACTTCTATGTAAAATTTTCATCAAAAGCTACATTTACTACATTGAAATAAATTTTTATCAATTTCTATGCATGATTTGTCAATAAAAAAATATTTGTTACATATGAATAATTAATTTGTATTCATAATTGTATTGGAATTTGCACTCCAATTTCTCTTGGCTAAATAAATGTTTCAACTACTTATATGACCATGAAACAAATTTTGTTAATTTCTATGTATTATTACCATTCCAACTACTTATTTTAGTCATAATCAATTATTGTACAAATTTCCGTTAAATATTTTTATGCTTTGTGAGTGACATAATTATTTGTTACAGATAATATTTAATACTATACATAATTATTTATTATGAATTCTCATTTCAATATCTCACTTATTATTTGTCTCTCTTCCCATTTGTGAGTATGAGTTCCTTTTCTTATATATTATATTTTTTTCTTATAAAAATAAATTATCAATCTCATTTAATTAATCATTAAAATAATTTTTAAAGTAAATGTTTTATTTAAAATCATTTATTTTTTTTATACATATTTATTTATTTTTGAATATCAAACACAATATTAATTTTTTTGGTTATATTCGAAATATTTCTAGTTAAAATAGAAAAAATCATAATTAATACAATATCTGCATGTAATATAATAAATAAATATTTTTATAGTTTTTAATATGGTATCTATATTGCATATATATAGATAAACTTTTAGATTCGATATGTCAATTTAAAATTCTATGTCGTTTATTTTAACATACACATGTTCAATGTTTACATATAAATATCTAATAATAGCACTATGTCACGTTTGACACATATACTCTAATATGATGGAATTTTCGTACACATTAATAAAATATGTAATCATCTCTTATTAATCTAATATTATATTATTTTAACCTCTATGTAAGTAACCATTAAATTATTTGTATAGAGTACCTCATTCCTAAACAATATCTTTTAATTTAAATTGTAAAAAGGTCTAATCATTCACAAACTCTTATGTGAGCTGGAGTAAGGTTTAGTCAAGTCAACATATCATTCTTTTTTAACAAAAATGCGAACTTAGACTTTTAAATTTCATACTTTTGTTTATTTTATTTTATAATATATTTTTTAATATAACAAATGAAATACAAATAGAGAGAGGTAAAAAATAATGAAGTTATATTTATCATAAATAATACAATTTATTCAACTAAAAAATGTATATTTTTTTAAATATCATCTATAGTTTTTGGGGATGACCCTTCATATCCATATAAAATAGATCTCGAAAATGTTGAATATACTTTACTTGGGTAAAAGAAACTTCAAGAACTATATGGATTGAAGTTTCTTTTACTAAAACCAAGAATATGAAAACAATGAAAACAAAAGAAACGAAAAATAAGACATCTTAAAATTCGAAAATGTCATGAAATTTACTGTATTTTATAGATAAACAATAGACTAATATTTCAAAACTGATATTGTAAAAAGAAAACAAAATCCACAAATGATTGTGTACAAAAAAAGAGATATGACATCATTTCAAAGAGACAACCCATGGATTTGATTATGAAGGCTGAAAAGAAAAATGCATATATATCGTTCATTTCTTCAACGAATTTTCAACTATATATTAGATCGTTTCATGTTATTTTTGGTATTTTATTATTTTTAGTTGGTATAATTTGTTTTATTTATGAAAATATTGAAGAGTCCACTTAAACACATGCACTCATAAAGTTTTCGCCATTATAATTTTTTTTATTGGTCCAAAAGTATACAACTATAATTTCTGAGGCATAACAAGTTAATTTCGTTGTTAATGTTTTATTTGTATATCGTATATTGTTTTCTTAGGAATGACGATAATGTATAATCTTTATCAAAACATTGCGACATATAAAGTCCTACAACTTACTACGAATGCAACAACAATTTTTTCTTCATAATATATCACAGTTGCCAGTTTTACTTTTTAGTTTTAGACTTATATATTATTATTATTATTATTATTAAATGTTTTATTATTGACATTTGGAAATAATTTTGTATTTCTAAATAATAAGTTAATTACAATTATCTTAAATTTCATGAAAAATAAGTTTTAGCTATTAATCTAATATTGACGGTGATCATCTTGATTATTTTCTTAATATAATATTACGAAAATAAAAATTACAACTGTAAAGTATATAATAAAAAATAATTCAATATGTATAAACATAAATTTATTTTTTTGTACAATGAGGTGAACATTTATTTTCATAGTTTGTGTACAACATAAAAAATAATTGATTAGTACAGACATAAATTTGTATTTTGTACAATGAGGTGAACATTTATTTTCATAGTTTGTGTACAACATAAATGTAATTGATTTAGTGTTCGGACATAGCATCTAATTTAGTTTCATTTATGGGTAAGCAATATAAGAATATTGTGATATGAAAAAAATTAGAAAATAATAACAGAAAGAAAGTGATAATGTAGTTTTGACTATGATCCTATTGATTGAATATTTTAATCCAATAATTATTTGTTTCATTTATTTTATTTGAGCTTAAATTTGAGGTTATGTAAAAGTTGGTGATTGACCTCCCTTATTTTTTTTAATAAATACACAATTATGCTGTTTATAAATAAAAATAACATAATATGTCAGTTACCGTTTAATTTTTCTTAATAAAAGCATATTATTGCAACTGAATGTTGTAGTAAATAAAGTTAAATAGAACTTATTATAATGCATTAATTACTTTTCCTTATCATCTATCACAATGTTAATTTCACAAGAATATTTTTTACTATTATATAATATAATTTAAATGTCTTTTTCTTATTACTTTACAAAAATTTTGTCAATGTGCATTTCTAAAAATTACATTGAATTGTAATTCCCATTGATTTGTGCAATTACTCGGTCTATTTATAACTGTACAAAAAACGATCAATCTTCCACGTCATTCTCTAATCACCATCGCACTTATTTTGCAAAAAATTGAAATGTTGATATTTATTATATTAATAAAAAGGTGAAAAATATGTGGACCTAATTTAAATTTAAATAAATGCGGATAGAAGTCATTTTTATTTTTTCTTAAGTATCTAATTTATATTTATAAATTTTAATTTACTCATCTTCGTACATGTTAACTTTAATTATTAATATATTACTTTATTTGTAGAATAGTAATTATGACTTTATTTTTTTGTACCTATAGAATTATGTTATCACATAGACATTTTTATAAAAAATTATGAAGGAGCGTCATTAATGTGACAAATAATTTTTTTCATAGTATATCACATTTTTTTGTAAGCTTATGAATTTAATATTTAAAATTTTAAAAAAAAATATATTATATTTTTTAGTTACAACAATTATTCGTTGTTATTGTTTCTATAGTCACAAATCCATGTTGTCTATTGTTATTACAGTAGGTGATAATGACCACAACTCATCCACTATTAATACTATATTAATGTTATATTTGTGGAAGTATATTTACTAATTTAGTAAAAAATTTAGTCTACGTTATATCAATAGATGTTTTTTAAAATATTTTTCTATTAAATTATCATTTATTCACATCATTTTTAATATTAAGCCGCGCAACGCGCGGGTAACGTACTAGTATATATATAAAAGCAAAGCAGCTGGTTTAGAAGTTGTTTTCCCGCTCATTTTGCATTTAATGTTTGCAATAAATTGTTCCACTCAATTTTTTATACTATGAATAAATGAAAATTTGTTGGATATTGTATTGTCTTCCATAAATTGTTTTGCTCAAATATGAACACTCAATAATTAATAAATATTACTATTAGAAATACAAGGACTCATTAATGGATCTAACTATTTTCGTGCAAGTGTTGATTATTTGAGGAAAAAAAAAACACATCTATTAAATTATTTTTTTTTACATAAAAGTTGTAACCCAATTTATTATTGATATATTGTTAGTTATCAAATAGTCATTTCAAATCTTGATGGTGAATAAGTGTGAAAATCAAACCTCAAACATCAGTAGACAAATAAATCTAAACATGCCGGTAAATCAAAATTGTTGCAACAAAAAGCCAACTCATACAAATTATATTACTTTAAATTAATAGCATAAGTGAAAGAGAACAAAAAAATGCGAAAGAAAACTATAATAGAATATTGTTGTTTGGGTTTCGCGAATAATATTATTTAAAAACACTTTATTTTCAATTAACAATTGAGTAATCTATGAATCATATGTATATATTTGTGTGTGTGTGTGTAGAGTTATGGGCGTGTGAATCAACTGCAAAATTTCCACGCAAACGTGCAAAAATTTTGTATTGATAATTAACTTGCTAATTAATTTTAATATGTATTTGATGATTGACTTGCTAATTAATTTGCACTCTCTTTAAATTGTATATTTAACTTCCCTTTTCTGCATAAAATTGTAATAATATGCACTTAGCAATCTTTATAAAGTATACAAATCAAACTAAAATAACAAATTCAATTTTTTTTATGGTATATTAAATTAATCTTATGTTGGCAATCTTTGATTTGAATCATTTTTCATATATTAATTTAAAATAGATATAAACTAATCTACATACAGATAAATATGTCTATATGTAGGGTGTTCGAGCCTCACTAGGACTTTTTATTTGAACAAATATAAATAATTTCTAACTAAAACGTTAAAAACTAATGTAGTCTAAAAGTAAGAGTATTATACATCACATATGAGTAAAATATTTCGTAAAAAATGTGGTGGAATTATTCAATTCACAATTAGACTTCCCTATAAGGGACTTTGTGATATATAGCTCCATGTCATATTTGAAATTGCATTAGTGTATATAATAATTTATTTTTTTATTTGTTGTGAATTTTCACTTCACTTTTCCATAAATTATTCTCTCTCTCTTTTTGATACAAACAAAAACTTAATTCTTATACACAATTGTTATTGTGAAATAGAATTAAGTAATTATTAAAAAATTGGCAAAATATATTTTTTTGAATCTATTTTAAATAATCTCATTTATTTTAGATTATTTTTATATTTTTGTAATGTAAATATAAAAGTTATTTTAAAATTGGCAAAATATATTTTTTTGAATCTATTTTGTCAGAACACATGAAATAATCCCATTTATTTTAGATTATTTTTATATTTTTTTTTAAATATATGATAAAATTTTACAAAAATGATTATTTTATGGAATTTTTGCAAAAATGATTATCTTATGGAATCACATTGTAGTCAAATCGAATTTTTAAATAAAAATTATAAAATGACACTTATTTCGAAATGAATACAATGCATTTATTATCAGTCACGTCCACCGTACGGGTTGTGTACTAATTTTCGATTTAGACATGTTTTATGTAATTTTTCACAATTTAAATTTCACATAACAGTTTTGATAAATTAATATATATAAATTGTATTACATATTGATTCTATATTTTTTATTTATAAATATTATTTAATTAATATTTTTAATTTATAAATATTAATAAATATATCTTACCCGTGCATCGCACGGGATTCGTGTTAGTCACCTATACTTCCTAAGTGTAATTATTAGCTGCCTATCAGATAGCATCACAGGGGAGATTACTGCACTTTTGCTGATTCTAATCCGTGTTGTTTAATCAGTCAAATGTAATAGTTAGTTTATAAATATTTTAAAAGACAGACCAATTAATTGACTCAAGTACAATGTGATGATTAAGGTTTAAAATTAATTTAAAAAATAACTAAATAAGGCAAAGCAGAATAAAATCCGTACCATGAATATGAGAGTAATATCAAAATTAAATTAAATATTTCCCTTGTCTCAATAAATTAGAAGGATATAAATTGACATTAAAAATATCAGGAAGAAATAAAGAATATTGCATGTATTTTATTAGAAAAAAATTGGTTTGCTTTGGAGAAATAGCTTAGAAATTCAAATTTTATTGTTTATGGAGTAATCATTGAATAATTTTTATATAAACAATGAGTTGAAATAAGTAGGTGAATAAAAAAAATAAAAGTGAGTTTATGCTTTACTTTTGCTCTTTGTATACATTTCCAATGTTGGTATGCATTCTCTATGTTGGATGACAGTAATAAATATATCTAAAACACCATAAGCTATGTAAATTATTGTGTAAGACAGACTAACTATTAAATGGATCAAGTTATCATAATTTTTAATAAAAATATATATTTATAGTATATGGCGATATATTCTTATTTATATTATTTTTAGATCATATATCACATTTCAATTTAAAAATATGCATATATATTGTAAAAAATGTATAGATGTATAACCTTATATATGCCTAACAATCGTCTTATCGATATTCTTATTGTTGCAAATTTTAGGTGAAGCACCCTAATGGCGGGTAGGTCAATCCGTCATAATTTTTAACAAGTTGCATATTTATATTATGTGTTCTTATATTTTTGTTTGGATTATTTCCTAATACATAGAATTCTGAGTATGAGATTGTTAAAATATACTTAATCCTAAAAAATATAGATATTTATCAAACTGAGTAAGAATCATGTGATAAAAATGCAATAGACTTTCCTTTGTTTCTGATTTATGAACAAGTGGATAAACCCAAGTAACTCTAGTGAAATCATCAACAATAGTCAAGAAATACCTGTGTGATGCATATGAGGATACAGAAAAGGGCCCTAAAATATCACAATGTATAAGATCAAAAGCATTATCAAATTGTGATTCACTAATGGAAAATGACAATCTTTTCTGTCTAGCAAATTGGCAAACATCACAAGGAAGAACAAAAATTTTATTATTGGCATGTATAAAAGGCAAAGTGTTCAGTTTAGAAAAGGACAGATGTCCTAATCTGTGGTGCCATACATTTGTATCTGCTGTAGAAGCATTTACATGTAAAGGAAAATTTACAGTGTCTGCAACATTATCAGAGGGATAAGTGGTAAGTGAAACAGGTGATGGACAATTAGACATGTCAAGGGATAGCTGATCATGATATGCAGGGAGTTTGAGAAGATATAAGCCGTCAATCAAGTCAGCAAAACCAATCATTTTGTGGTTTGTTAGATCCTGTAAAATACAAGATGATGCTAGGAACTTTATTATGCAATTATTTGTTGCAGCAAGCTTAGACACTGATATGAGATTGAATTGAAATGAGGGAACATAAAGACCATCATGTAATATCAATGTATCAGATAATTTAACTTGACCTATTTGTAAAGCATTAGCATGTTGACCATTAGGCAAGTTAATCTGAACACATATAGATTGAGCAGGCATAGAATAGAACTCACAAGCATGTGATCTGTGGCACCAGTATCAAGTATCCATGTTGTTTTGTTCAATTTCATAGAAGCTATGCAAGAAAAGGGATTAGAAGTACCTGTAGTGTTAGCCAAAGCAGTAGCAACCACAGGTGTAGATGAAGAGGCTTGCTTCATCTCCTGTGATTTCTTAAAGGCTAAAAAATCACTAAACAAACTGTCAGTCATGGAAAGTGCATTCATAGTATTGGTAATATCAGGCTGAGTATCAACATCAGTAATAGCAGCATGTGCAGAATGGGACACATTGTTTCTAGGGCCTTTAGGACCAATCTAGTTATCAGGATAACCTATGAACTGGTAACATCTATCAAAGGAGTGTCCATTATAGCCACAGTGAGAACACTTGATTTTCTTTCTGTCTTTATTGAAGGTTTGTTTGAAATTCTTAGATGGCTGTTGGGAAGGAAAAGTAGTTTTGACTGCCATAGCAAGAGAATCAATAGCTTTTTAATTGTTTGATAAAGTCCTTTGACTCTCTTCTTGAAGGAGTAAGGAATAGACAGTAGACAGAGATGGCAGAGGATTGGATAGAAGGAAATTACTTCGAAGAGAGGAATATGAGTCATTTAAACCAATCAAAAACTTCATTACTGAATCAGTTTGTTGAGCAGTGGTCATTGCCTCAAAAATTTTACATGTACAGGTATTGAAAGCACCACACACACACATTTGATGACTGGGCGATATGTAAGATATTCGCCGCAGAGAGATTTAAAAGCGCTATAGTACTGTGTGATCGATAAATTGCCCTGGTCAATAGTGTTGAGAGATTTTTCAAGTTATAACACACGAGGACCACTAGAAAGAGCATATCTAGATTTCAATTCATCCCAGACATCTTGAGCAACAGAAAAGAAAAGAAGAGATTGTCTGATATCTTTGTGAACAGAATTTAAAAGCCACGACAACACTAGGTTATTGGCTCTAACCCAAGCAAGAGAAGCAGATGGATTCTGAGTAGGGTTAGGAGCAGAGATTGTACCATCAACAAACCCTAGTTTGTTTTTGACGCTCAAAGCCATGGTAAGTGCGCGCGACCACGAGACGTAGTTGTCGTCGGTAAATGTCTCAGCAACGATCAGTGCACCAGGATTATCGCCGGCGTGCAGAAAATACGCCGAAGTCAGATTGTCGGAAGGATTTCCAAGGGTAGTCATCTCAATCGATCGTGTAAAAACACAAAATCGCGAACAGATTGTCGCAAAAATCTAGAAATATAGAAGAAATTTGCAGCGGAAAAAAGAACGGATCAAAAAATGGCGATTGATACCATGATAGAATGTGAAAGAAAAAAGAGGAAAGATTGTATTGCGGTGGTGAAGAAAATGAAGAATGACAAAGTGTGGAATTAGGGTTACAAGACACCTATTTATACTATCACTATGGAGAGAGTTGCTACTCACATAATAACAACTCTACTTATTCTAATATGCTACATTAATGTACAACTAATAATGCTAATAGTACAATACAACAACTCCTAATAATAATAATAATAAACTGCAATTATCATATTGTTCAATTGAAGTGCCTAACAAGGTCAAACTTGTCTCCCTCGAGTTGACCAATAATAAAATATGGTGTGAGATTCATCTTTCACTGTTTGTACTTGCTGTAAAAACGTGTATACCATTTGTCAAAATGAACACTGCATTCCAGCTTCAAAAGTACTAAACAAAAGTATATGCTGTATTATTTAAGAAAAACTGATTAGTTTGTGAAAATGTAAAAATGAATTTGAGTACTCTCAGTTTGTCCATCTCTTGTTTTTCTTTTCAAGGAAAGCCAATAGCCAGTTTGTCCATCTCTTGTTTTTCTTTTAAATGAATATAATAAAATAAAAAACATTATTTATCAATATGATATGCTCTAACATAAAATATGAATTAATAAAATTATATATAAATTATCATTTTTAAGTAATTTTTTTAATTAGAAATAAATAATTTTAGTTTCTAAATTTTATTTTAGTAAATTTTATTTCATTGTCTTAAGTTAAACGAAAAAGAAAAATAAGTTATTTTAATTTTACTTCATTTTCTTAATTTTATATAATTTATTTTATTAAATTTTAATTTATAATAATTTTATATTTTATTAATTTAGCTTAATATACTTTACATTATCTTTTAATTTAATTTGATTTATTCATACGTAATGTCCATATAAATAAAACGCAATAAGATTTATCAAGTAACTTGGATTGGTGTGGTGGTGACATAGCTACCATGCAACTTTCATATCTCAGGTTCCAATCCCATGGTAGCAGAAAAAGCCCAAAAATGGGTCATGTGATTCGAATTGCAAATAATAGTAGTGGTGTATTAAATTGCTAAATTATAAAGGTAACAATTAAATTGCAAAAAACATAAAAGGTGGTGTATTAATATGCAATTTGACTAAAAAATTACCCACTAATTAATGACATAAAATTGAAAAAGAAAATGGCCACTAACTCAAGGGTAGAATGTTCGCGATTTAATTAGTTAGTAGGTACTTTGTGCAACCGCAAAAACTCGTTTAAAATTGTCATCTGGCCCAAGTTATTTGGTATATTTTGCGGATTTTCCCTTACAATCTCTTTCTTAAAAATTACAACCAATATATACATGCTGAAATAGTTTTCCCATTTGATCTATATTAGACCAATATCATGCGTATGATTGTATTTGATATGACATCCAATATCAGCTCGAAGAACCATTGGCTCATAGCTCAATCGAGTTAGAAGGTATTTCACTACTCGGGTGAAGCCTAGGTTGTAGTTAGATCTATATGTTGTTCATGTAATGTAACTCAATTGAAGGTCGTGTAACTTGTCCATAAACTAATCCACTAAGTCGCAGTTCACTATTTAATCGTCGAAGCCTCGTGGAGGAGCGTTTGAGACCCAAGTCTGAAGTTTGGAGTACTTATCGGTATTTATGCCAGTTCTTTTTTTCAGAGGACTTTTGTCTTTTTGAAATTAGTCAACAGGATTCAAAGCAAAACCAATTAATCGTATAAAACAAGACCAAACTCATGATATTGAATCATTTGTAGTTTATTCACCTCAGAAAGAGAATCGTCTTGCCATTATCTTTCGTTTAATCGCATACCTAACCTAAGAAAAGCTCATTAATCTTCCGTTTCCATCACTTGAATCGATAAACACAAAAAACACAGATAAAGGACTAAACAAAACATCGAAAACAATTCAAATACATGGACATCCAAGCTATAAACAACATGATATTACACCTGGTCAATTGGTGCAGTTTTCTTACACAAGTTTCTTGAATAAAGCAAAACATAAAGATACACAATGCCAGAACCAAATTTGTTTTAAGAACTTACCCGACGAGTACCTTTCTAGTCGGCAGAATATCCGAATCAGGCCACATGCTCGCCCAAGTCAGCGGTCTCCCGAGTGCCTAGCATTTTTCAGACCATTATTGTATACATGTGATTTTATATCCCGAAGTCTGAGAAAATAACCTTCAAAGATAAGATTTTTAACCATACGACTGTTCTCTATTAAGGGTGGCGAACAAAACCTATGTCTTCACACACCCATATGAAACTCTTGGTTAAATACAACTTGAATCGATTCTTTAGGTGTAACATTTTTTTTCACACCAAGCTAGACACAAATCAACCGGAGCAAATAAGCTCGTCGACGAACTTTTCACCTGCACATAACTTCACGAACTAAAACTTCCCAAGAATCCGTACCCAAACTCATCCCCCTCTTTTCCATCTCCTCCAAAACAAAACAAGCACCGTCCATATTCCCACTCCTCAACAAGCCAAGGCCCATAGAACAAAAAGTCTCGACACGCGGGACGTGATTGCTATTCAATGTCGCATTCAAAACCTTCAAACCCCCGACAAAATCCTCACCTCTACAAAAACAATCGACCACCATTCTATAAGTGGCGGCATTAGGCTTGCAGCCGTCGACCTGCATACCCACCAATATTTTATACGCGTCCGAAGCAAAACCTTCTTTACAAAAATAATTAATCAATATATTGTACATAACCACGTCGGGTTTTATCCTTCTTTTCTTCATCTCAGCCAGCAAATCTTTTGCTTCGTCTATTAATCCTCTCCTAACGAGATCCGTCATCAAAACGCCGTAATTCACGAGCTCGGCTTGGCACCCGTGGTACTCCATATCAAACATAGTTTTCTTGGCCTCTTTGAATCTCCCAAAACCACACAAACCTTCCATTAGCAGAGCATACGTGACGGCATTCCCGTGTTTCCCCTTGCTTTTCATGTCGTCGAACAATGTTTTAGCCTCCTCGAATCTACCCCTTTTACACAAAAAACCGATCTGTGAATTGTAAGTCACGACCGTGGGCCCCACCTCCCTCTCAAGCATTTCGTCAAACACCTTGCGTGCTTGTTCCCAGTCACCGTTTTCCAGCCACAGCTTGATCATGATGTTGTGCGAGACCGCGTTCGGGCGGAATCCCATTGCGCGGCCGCGTTCGAACAGCTCGACGGCGGCCGGAATTCGCCCGGCGGCCACCAGCACGTTCAGGATCGTGTTGAAGGACTGCACCGTGCGGGGGCAGTTGAACGACCGCCCCATGTCGTGAAAAACCTCGACGGCCCTGTCGATCAGGTTGGCCTTACCGTAGTGGCGGAGGAGCCCGATGAAGAGGGGCTCGTCGCACTTTATGTCGTGGGCCCGGAGGAAGTCCAGGACGGTCTCGACGTCGTCGAATTTTCGGGCCCGGGCCAGCCTGTAGACGAGGGAGGCGTAGGAAGGGTAGCCGTGCCGGTGGCCCGCCTCGTGGAAATCGCGGAGGGCGGGGAGGAGATCGTCGGGATCCCGGCAATTTTTGAGGTGGTCGAGGAAGGGAATGGGCGGCCGGAGCTGGTTTCGCGACGGCTTGTGCGGCCGTGGTCGCTGGGGTTTGGTGGGTTTTTGGCGGGAACTGCTATGGATGTGGTTGGGGAGAGCTCGCGACGGATTGAATCGGGAATTTATCATTGTTTGCGAAGACTTTTTTCACGGAAAATTTGTGGGCGGCCTCGGGCCTGAGTGGCTGAGTGTAGACGATGAGATAATTAATTTAAAGAAATTAAAAATTAAGTAAGTGTTTTTTTTAATAGATAGGGTAAATAATTTTTTGCAACTCGTACTATACTGTTTCTTTTGCGTTTGCAACTTAAAGTTTATTTTTTATTTGCAACTTATAATACATGGTTTGTCTATATCGCAACATTGGAGGCACATTTTTCACCAGAAAAGCGAGCGTGTGAGTCGCACGCTCAAAACTTGAGGAAAAATCAGTCATTCAAGTCTGTGACTGTCGGTCTCCTGGCCGATTGAAGTTAGGAAAAAAAATCTCAAATTCAAAACAAAATCTCAAATTCATTCTAGGGTTCCTCTCTTTGCGACATCCTTGTACTATACTGTTTTTTTGCGTTTGCAACCTAAAGTTTTATTTTTTATTTGCAACTTATAATACATTGTTTGTCTATATCGCAACATTGAAAGCACATTTTTCACCAGAAAAGCGAGCGTGTGAGTCGCACGCTCAAAACTTGAAGAAAAATCAGCCATTTCAAGTCTGTGACTGTCGATCTCCTGGTCGACTGAAGTTAGACAAAAAAATCTCAAATTCAAAACAAAATCTCAAATTCATTCTAGGGTTCCTCTCTTTGCGAAATCCAATCTCAATCTTTCTTTCAATTAGGACCTGAAAATTGTCAATCAATTTTGATCGCGATCGTGATGGGCTGGAAGGTACGCGACAATGATGAAACCCAGAAGACTGTGCCCCGATTACGGTTTGTTTGTTCGAACCCTTTTTTTTAAATTTGGCGCAATCTTTTATATTGTGAACATGGTTTTACGATTATGTGTTCTCTTTTCTAATATAAAGACAAACTTTTTGAATTTGTCGACAGTCAATTGATTCAAATATGAACATACGAATTTTGTCGGAAATGATGTCCCTTTTTGAAAGTAATATATTATTTTAGTATTTTATTCAATATTTTTATTAAATTTGATAACTGGGACCAAGATAATTGATTTATGTAATATTCATGTCCCCTTCAGGTCCCAGTTCACAACTTTTTACCATTTCATTGCATTATGGCGGGCAATTTATGGAACTCGGTGACTCATGTTACACTGGTGAGCACATGAGGGTAAATCACATTGACTATTGTGACCCTGATGAACTCTCATTAATTGAAATATTTTGTATGGCTTCTGATGTTGAGGTACAAGATGTTAAGTGTGTACATTGTAGTAGAAATGGCGCTAATGACTGTCGGTCTTTGTTTGTCTTGCAAAATGATATGGATACCATAAATCTTGTTAATTGGGTCGATAGTAATAAAATGGTTGGTTTATATGTTGAACACATGAAAAACATGGGTACAGGAATAAGTAGCGAACCTTCTGATTGTTTGTCTTCTGTTGATGAATCATTGCCTTTTGTGGGGAATGATGGGAGGATTTAGATGATTTAATTGAAAATGGATGGGGGAAAAAATCTTGATGATTTTGGTGATTCTGATAGTGAGTTTGAAGTCCAATATTTTAGATCAGACTCTGAGTTAGGCATGAATATGTATGTGGCCAGGGTACAGAGAACTAAAAAGGGCCATCCAACTTTTGATCCTAAAAAAGACATGAAAAATCCACAGTTTGAATTAGGCATGACATTTATTGACTTGCCCATGTTTAAGAAGGCAGTTAGGAACATTGCAATTGCACTAGATATGGATGTGTGTTTTACCATTAATTTGAGCTATAAGGTGCAAGCAAGATGCATAATAAGTCATGTCCTTGGCTCATTTATGCTTCTAAAGTTCAAAATGAAGACATTGTGCAGGTTATGACATACACTAGCAGGCATAAGTGTCCTAGAAACCAAAAAGGTAAGTCATGTTACTTCAAAATAGATAGCTGAAACTTACAAGCATAAGATATTAGATAATCCTAAGTGACATGTAGAGGCAATGATGGCAGAGATGCAGAGGGAAGCAGGGATAGTTTTTAAAAGATGACACATGTATCGGGCTAAAAAATATGTATCTAGATTGGTGTGGGGTCTGACAGTGAGCAATATGCCATGCTTTTCTTATGCTGAAGAGATAAAAAATAACAACCATGGGACCACTGTGGTAATTAAAAATAAACTTGTTGATTGGGCTCTACTGTTTAAATAATTTATACTTGTTGGGGTTCATTGAAAAGAGGGTTGCTTAAGGGTTGTAGGAAGGTGATTGCTTAGATGGTTGTCATCTTAAAACATCTTGTGGTGGTGTTCTACTCACTGTAGTTGGTGCTGATGCAAACAACTATATGTAATCTTTTGCCTATTTTGTTGTTGAAAAAAAAAAAACTAAAAAACTTGGCATTGGTTTATTGACCTGTTAAAAGGGGATTTGGAGATTAAAGAATATTTTTTTGTGGACAATAATGTCAGACAAGCAAAAAGGGCTGGTAGATGCAATTGAAAATCTACTGTCAAATTTTGAGCATAGTTTCTGTGTCCATCACTTGTATGGAAATTTTAGGAATTCATTTAGGGGATTAGCCCTTAAAAACTTGATGTGAAGAGCAGTCCGGTCCACAAGGTTTGTTGACTCTAAATTGGAAGGAAGGGACGAAAAAGTTTTTAAATGGTTGGCATCCAACAAATCAGTGGTTGAGGTCCCACTATAGTTGCAACTCAAAGTGTGATATGCAGCTGATAACATAGGTGAGTCTTTTAACTCACTATTTCTGAGAGTAAGGAGCAAACCTATTGTTTCTATATTGGAAAGAATAAGACTTATCTTGATGAAGGGGACCTACATGAGAAGGGATAAGATGAGAAAACATTTTCATGGAAAGTCCTGCCCAAAAATCATGAAGATGTTGGAGGAATTGAAGAAGAAGCCAATGAGTTTTATTTGCCATTGGAATGGGGAAGACCAACTTGAGGAAAGCTCAAGTAGATTTAGAGTTTATATGGGGGGATCATAAATGCACTTGTAGGAAGTGAGGACCTCGCAGGTATCCCTTGTGAGCATGAAATAAGTGGTAGGTTCTTGTTGGGCACTCAACCAGATGATTATGTTGCTGACTGATATCACAAAGAACATTTTTCGAAGGCTTATTCTGCGATGTTGGGCACTCTTCAACCTCCTGAGAGTTGGGCAAATGTAGAAGCAAAACCCTTACTGGAAGGTCAAAACTCAATGCTACAAGAAAGCAGACCCATGAAGAGGTTTTGACATGAAAATTCAAAAAGCAAGTTCAAGTGAAGTTGAGTAGAAAATGAAGTCTTATGAAGTGTTGTCTTTGCAATAAAGAGAACCATAACATTAGACGTTTCCCATTAAGATCTGACAAGAGTTCACCAACTGAGGGACTTCATATACCAGCCTCTAATGAAGATATTTCTGTGTTCAAGGTAAATGTAATTGTTAAATAATTGTAGCTATTTTGTTTATATGTTTGTGTTTTATACAAAGAGTATTTTTTTTTCTGATTCATAAATTGGATAGATACATTTACCATTGTTTTTATATGAAGGGTAAAAAGAGGAAAGAAACTTTGAGAGAAAGTGAAGTAATAGCCCCTAATGAGCATATCTCTGTGATCAATGTAATGTCACAAGTAGTTTTGTTATGTCTGTGCTTTATTACAAGTAGTTTTTTTTCTATATCATAAATTGCATAGTAACATTGTACATTATTGTTTTCTATGAAGGGGAAAAAGAGGAAAACAACTAGGAGAGAAAGTGAAGTAAATGCCTCTAATGAAGATTTTGCTGTGAGTGAAATATCTGCCCCTAATAAAGAGATTGTTGTGGCCAATGTAATGTTTTTGGTTTATATGTTTTTGTTTTCTTACAAGTAGCGTATTTTCTGTTTGCAACATATAATTGTTACTATTTGGTTCAAGTGTCTTTTTTCGTTTCCTTATTCATTAAATAGAAACATTGTACATTGTTTGTTATGAAGGGGAAAAGATAAAAGCAAATGTGAAGCAAAGTGAAGTTCTGCAAACACAAGAATCTGTGGTAAGAATAACTTCAAGGGTCACTAGAAGACAAGGGGATTCTCAGCAACTTGTTGATGAATCTGTACCTAAAAAGCCACAAGAAAAGAGAGTGGAGTTGCAACCACACCGGAAAGACTCACAAGAAGCCAAGCCCAACTTGCATCTACACCTACAAGGACTAAAGTGAGTCAGTTTGCAGGGCTAAAATTTGTAGCAACTTCACCTACAAGGAGAAAAGTCTGCAGAGCCAAGTTCAATTGCAACTTCACCTACAAGAGTAACAAGAAGCCAAAGTCAATCTGCAGCAACACCTACAAGATTAACAAGAAGCCAGTCCAAAGGTCTTACACCTACCAAGAAAGTGGTGCAAAAAAGGACTCAAAACAATCAGACCAAAAGCAATACATTGGGCTTGAGGAGAAAACTTAAGGTATAAATATTTTTTTTATTGTGATTTTTTTCCTATGTGCTTCGACATGTTGTAATGATCTCATTATCTATTTAATAGGTGCCCAAAAAAAATCCAATGACTCAAGGTGCTAGCTTTTCAACAACAACAAAAACCAGTAGTGAAGATACATGTGGTGCAATCTCAACCTGAGCCAAAGACATTTTAAACTTCTGGGATTTCTCGTTGTTAGTTGTTAGAGATATGGATGACTTGGGAAATATAAACAATTTGACTAACATTGTAACAAGTTTTTGGGGATATTGTTCTTAGTTTGGATGTTGTGTTGGATTGGATGTTTTTGCGGATCAGTTTATTGAAAACAGATAGTTGTTGGCTTTTGGATATCATGGATTGTTTTTTCGATATCGTGGTTGGTTTTTGAATGGTTAGTTGTTCACTGAGTATTGATTTATTGGCCTTGTAAAACTAGAATGATTATGTTGGATATAACGGTTGGTTTTGTTTTGTAATTATGTTATAATGGTTCATAATGTTTGGTTTCTAACTGTGTTATAATGGTTGAATATAATGTTTGGGTTTTAATTATGTTCATTAGATACCATTTATTTGAATGGGTTGGATTTTAATGGTTGATATTATGGTTGGTTTTTAATTGTGTTAAGTATACTAGACTACAATTTATAAGGATGCTTGGGTACAAATATTTTCAAAAAAATCCAATCATTTTTATCTAATCACTTTTTAACTCAAATCTAACTCATCTCAAATATCCTCAATATTATCAATATAATAAAATAATACAACTCAATCATTCTTACACATTACATCAACTTTAATTCACTATCCATCCACTCACATAATTTTAACTAACTATCACTTCACATCATTTTTCTCCTACTTTTACATCAAATCAAATTTAATTATTTTATTTTAATATTATTTTATTATAAATTCAAAATCCCACTAACAACTAACCACACCACTTTTTTAAAATTAACCACACCAAACCAAAAAATCCAATCAAAATCAAAACTATCTTATATCCAAGCATCCTTCATAAGGAACCAGTAGTGAAGATGCATGTGGTGCAATCTCAACCTGAGCCAAAGACATTTGAAACTTCTGGGATTTCTCATTGTTAGTTGTTAGAGATATGGATGACTTGGGAAATATAAACAATTTGACTAAAATTGTAACAAGTTTTTGGTGATATTGTTCTTAGTTTGGATGTTGTGTTGGATTGGATGTTTTGGGGGATCGGTTTATTGAAAACAGATAGTTGTTGGCTTTTGGATATCATGAGTTGTTTTTTGGATATCGTGGTTGGTTTTTGAATGGTTAGTTGTTCACTGAGTGTTGATTTGTTGGCCTTGTAGAACTAGAATGATTATGTTGGATATAATGGTTGGTTTTGTTTTGTAATTATGTTATAATGGTTCATAATGTTTGGTTTTTAACTGTGCTATAATGGTTAAATATAATGTTTGGGTATTAATTGTGTTCATTGGATGCCAATTTATTTGAATGGATTGGTTTTTAATGGTTGATATTATGGTTGGTTTTTAATTGTGTTAAGTATACTAGACTGCAATTTATAAGGATGCTTGGATACAGATATTTTCAAAAAAATCAATCATTTTTCACCAATCACTTTTTAACTCAACTTCACTATCCTCAATATTATCACTATAATAAAATAATACAACTCAATCATTGTTACACATTACATCAACTTTAATTCATTATTCATCCACTCACATAATTTTAACTAACTATCACTTCACATCATCTTTCTCCTACTTTTACATCAAATCAACTTTAACTATTTTATTTTAATATAAATTCAAAATCCCACTAACAACTAACCACACCACTTTTTCAAAATTAACTACACCAAACCAAAAAATCCAATCAAATTCAAAACTATCTTATATCCAAGCATCCTTATGAGTGTGATTATGTTAAACTGTCAAAACATAAGCCACATAGGGTTGTCTTCTCTAACCACTCTTAAATCATTTCCATTCAACACACATTGTTTAAACCAACATAATCAACTAAACGAGTTTGAATAACTAAAATATTTTGATCAACCAAAGGAGTTTGAACAACACAAATTGTCAATCAACATTATATTCATTACACCACAACATAGTTTGAACCAATCTAAAAGCTAAACAAATCTACAACATGCAATACATGATCAACCAAGAGATCATAATTACAATCCACATCCAACACTCCCGAACACTCTTCCTCTTCAAGCACAATTCCATTTTAGCCCTTTCGTCCATAATAGTTTCAATACATGCTCCGCCCACCTTCAAATCTGATTGAAGCTCATTCACATCATCTTCCAACCTTATCACGTCTGCTTCAAGAATTTGGGTTTTGCTTTCAAATTTTTTGGTACGTTTCAAATGCCCAAGAATGATTTTAAGAGCTCTAGGGCATGATGGTGGTCCAATCCATGAAAAATATGAACAACCACCATCCTCCTACAAAATTCAGTAGAAAAAGGGAACTCAATTTTACGAGATCAATTTTAGAAACTTGGTTTCACTAATTTTGCTCAAATTCAAAAATTAGGTTAACCCTAATTAATCACTTACTTGTGATTTTGTGCAAGAAATGTATATCCTTCTTGAATTTAGAGCAGTCCATAACGTTTTCATAACAACATTGATGCCACAATTGCAGAATTGAGCCATCGTCTCGACCGTTTGTCTCCAAGATTTCCGCGGGAGTAAATTAACACGTAACAGAGGCAAGTCGCGCGCCTCTTGTATTTTATAATATTTTCAGATCATGAACTGACCAATTTGTCCTTCAAACATAAGACAAAAAGACAGTAATAATAACTTATATATAACCATTATATTTAAATATGTATTTTTATTTATATTAAAAATATTTTTAAATATATTAAAATTTATTTAAAAATGGAAAAATTCAAACCAGGCCAACTTGCTGGTTTTTGGCCGGTATTTTTCGGTTCAACTAGTCTTTAACCGGTTCATCGACAACCGGTTCATTCCAGCGAATTGGACCGATCAACTGTCAGACCGACCCGGTCCAATCAGCTTTTCTCAACTTAAATTAATTCTCTCTCCTCCAATTCCCTCAAATTCTCGGCCAAAAGCCCTTGTCTTTTTGCTCTCCTCTGTGCCTCTCCACCGGCGGGTGCTCCGCACCTCGCGGCTTTGACCAGCACATGGGCTGGAGGCAAATTTCTCGACGATTTTGTGATCCTCTACTACGTGGCGCTTCACCTTTGTTTCGGGTGGCCATGGCCGAGTTTGGCATGGGATCTGACAACATGCCAAAAATTTTGTCGTGGAGGGCGTCATCTGCTGCCTGGCGGCGGTTGGGGCTGAGACAGGTACCTTGCTTTTCTCATGTTCCTATCCTATCCCCGTTGTTAGGAAGGTGGGTTCCTATGGCGGGGCAACTTTGTTCTTCGGTTGAGCTGGTTTGCGGTCCTCGGTTTTTGTTGGGGTTAGGTTTTGGTGCGGGTCTCCAAATGTTGACCCGATGGTGACCATTTGGGAGGGATGTTGGTCTTGTGATCTAGATATAGTTAGCCATAATACGAGTTTCTAGATCGGTGTGCTGGGACGAGGGTGTGTTTATGTTCTTGGATGGTCGCCTTGGGTCTTAGCTCATGTGGTGAAGGTTCAGATTAACTTTCTGGCAGGTGGTGAGAACCTTATTATAGTTATTAGTTTTTTCTTGTCTTGTGTTCTTGTTTGTTTTTTGTTGGGTTGTAGTGTTATTTGTAACAAAAAATATAAGAAATGGCTTATATGCTATGAGAAGACAATGGATTTTTTTTTGTTAAAACCAATATATTTTACTGTTGAATAAACAATGCCGAAAGAAAGATATTATAAGGATATAAAAACTGAAGAAGACCCTAAAAAGTCTCAACTAATTCTCTTACTTCTTAAGTTATATTCCTAACTAAAGACCAATACTTTCTATTTCCTAGATAAAATGAGAGATAAAAGAACTAACTTCCTAGATAAAAATAAAAATGCAACAAAGTGGACTTATTCAAACAAGACTTGAGTGACAACAAGTTTAACTAATTTGGAACACTCCCCCTTAGTGCAAACTTGTTGTCAACAACACCAAGAGCTCTTCGAAACATCTCAAACTTTTCTTTGTCGAGTGCTTTCATGAATATATCTGCCACTTGATCTCCACTTCGAATTTTCTCCATATGAGTATCTTGAGCCAAAACCTTTTCTCGTACAAAATGATAGTGTGATTCTATGTGTTTCGTACGAGCATGAAACACATGATTACCAGCAAGCTTAATGGCACTTTCATTATCGCAATGAATTGGAATTGGATAGTTCACATCACATGATTCAGTGGCCATAGTGGTTGCCATATATTCAGCTTCACAACTAGAGAGCAACAGTACTTTGCCTTTTACTGCACCAAGAGATTGCCACTGAACCTATGTTAAAACAGTAACCTGTTGTGGACCGCCTATCATTAATGTCACTGACCCAATCTGCATCTATGAACCTACTCAAATAGAACGATATGTCTTTTTTATAATGCAACCCAAAATTCAAAGTGCTCTTTATGTAGCGAAGAATTCTTTTTGCAACAATTAGAAGAGTCACGCACGGTTTATCCATGAACTGAGAAATGACTTGTACTCCAAAACAAATGTCAGGCCTCGTGATAGTTAAATAGAATAAACTACCAACAAGTTGACAAAAGAAAGTTGCATTTTTTTAGTAGTATTCCTCCATCTTTAGCTAGCTTCAGGCAAGGTTCCATAGGAGTCGTCATTGTCCTTAACCCCTTCATATTAAACTGATTCAATAAACTTCATGTGTATCCTTGCTGAGAGATGAAAAACCCACCTGGCTTCTCAACTTCTAAACCAAGAAAACAACTAGCTTCTCTGAAACTCTTCATTTCAAAGTGAAGAGACAACGCATCTCGAAGATGAGTAATTTCAGCATTATCGTTACCCGTAATGATCGTGTTATCCACGTGTTGTAAATATTTTTACCGGAGTAGAATCGAATATTCGTTCCCCGGGTCGTATCGTATGGAAGGTTAGTCGGATTATTATGCACGTTTATTCAAACACAAATAAAAGAAATAAATTTTCTAAACATACTAATTCAGAGATTGGGTTTGATTTTAATTATCTACTACTACGAAAATTTAAATTAAGCAATAGAAATAGCAAGAAACAACGAAGAACAAGCAGGATTTGAGAAGCTAGGGAGTCGGGGATATCCGTTTTGGTTCGAATTGCAATTAATGGGCAAGTGATTGTTCGGTTAAGTGATTTGAATAACCTTCTCGTTCAAGAACTCATCCTCAATAACTCTTCGTAACAAGAGAACAAACTTGAACGACAAATTAACAAGTCATTTAACACCTAGGCAATACAGTTACGAACAAGCCTAGCTTATACGAGCCTATTTCGACCGACTCCTCCCCTTTCGGTTCTAAGAGTCGATTAATATAGACTAGAGGGTGGTTAACCGACTAATCAAGCATAATCACCAACATCATGCACAAATAAATCAAATTCAATTGAAACAATTGGAAGTTGAAGTATCACCCTTCAATAATTCTCAATATTCAAGAACGATAATTGAAAAACCCTTTTAAGAGATCAACTCGCATAAGGAAGAACAATCAACGAACACCACAATCACAATCGAAATAAAAACATTAATCCCCTATCCCTAGCATAAGGATTTAGCTACTCATAATCGAATAATCAACACAAGCAATCTCAACCCAAGAATTCATATTTAACGATTAAGTTAAAAGAAAATCTTACAATTAATAAATCCCAAAGTTGAATTCGATAAACAAGCTTGAATCCGAAAGCAATAATGAAATTCGAGTTGAAATCTGTGTTCTACGTCCAATACGATGAAGGAAATATGAAAAACGAGTAAAGAAAAGATGGGGTAGGGTTTTCTCATTTCTGGGAGCAGATGATGTCTTCTGTCGAGTCCCGATCTCTTATTTATACTAGCAACATGGACACGGCGTGAGGGATCTATCGCAGGCGCGGAAGGAACGGAAACCGCGGCGTGGAGTCGGGTTTGCGGCGTGGAGGTCTGCTGTGCCGCGGCGTGGGGGTTGTGACGTGGTGCGGGAGGAGGAACTGGTCACGGCGTGGCATCTTGGCGCAGCGCGATGAAGAGTAGCGTATTCTTTGAACTGGAGTGACGGGTTCCGTGAGTCCTACAGCAGCGAGGAGGGCAGCGACTGACGCGGCGTGGGGACCTGGAACGATACTCTGAAGGCCCTCGTGGAAGGCATCACAGTGCGGAGTGGGCGCGGAGCCTGGGGCTGGTGCTTGGCCGCTTGCGCGACTTCACGTTTCGGAGTCGTTCGGGCTCGTCTGGTATCGAAATTCGATTCTGCTTTTTTCTGTGCATTGCCAACGAAATGCTCTCTTTAATCATATTCACCCAGTCAATATATCATGAAAAGTACATCCTCTGGAATCTTCCACCCTGCACACCAAAGACGAAGAAAAACTGAAAAATGACCGAAAAAACATAAGAAAAACCAAAATAAAGGAAAACACGCAATAACCTACAAAACGAACTAAAAACTAACGAAAATACCTAGTATGGGGGAAAAAGAAAGGCAAAAAGACAACAAAAAATGCAACAAAAATGGGGACAAACACCACGTAAAAGAAGAAGCATTATACAAACTGAAGAAGTTTTCTTAATAAACAAACTTGAATCTACATCTGAAGACTTAAAGCCACAAAAATCAAGGTATTGAGCAATTTTACCATACCAAGCACGTGGAGCTTGCTTTAAGCCGTATAATGACTTCTTGACTCGACACACTGTAACGCCCCAAAACAGTAATGATATTCAGAACGGTTTCACTGCTCGACTATAAGTGAAATCCGTAATTTTCAGAAATTATCGAGTTATATTATTTATGCTAAATGCTCAAACATGATAAATTATTCTTTGAATAATTCTATCTCAAGTATAAGTTAAGATTAATCCATTAATTTGGGTTGATAAATAATAGCATGTCAATTCGAGAATTTATCGACTCCGAACCCTAGTTTGGTTCCGAGTAAATTTTCAGGTAAATTCCGAGCATGGCCAAGCATTGGTATTTTTATACTTAGAATATTTTTCTAAGTGTATAATAATATCAAAGTATAAGTATTGATCATTTTAACCGAGCCCTAGTCCTTACCCGGGCCGCTCGTGCCGAGTCCCGCACCCGCGCCTCGAGCCGCACCCGGGAACGTGCCACCGAGCCCAAGGGCATGTCCCCATGCCTTAACATCACTTTGCAAATTTTTTCTAAGTGTTGGGGAGCCATTTCAAACCATTTTACTTGGCCCAAGCCCTTTTTCCCGCGAGCAGCCCTCACCCGCGCAGCCCAGCACGCGCCCTCGCGCCAGCCCGTGCCAGCCCAGCGCCCAGGCCTAGTGCCGCGCCCAGGGCCAGCGCCCAGGCCCAGCGCTGGCAGCGGGACAGTCCAACATTTTGAGCCCATTTCATATGTTTTCGGCCCAAATCCTCCATGACCCAACTCATGCGGTTATTAAGGACTTAATAAGGGTTAGATTAAGCTAATTTGGCCCTAAGCATTGTTAAGGGAAAGTCAACACATCATTTGCCAAAGTGAAGCATGTGCACACATTAGTTTATTCAAGTATTTTTGTCCTTGTCCCCCATGCAACCTCCAAACCTGACCTGACCTCTCCACTATGATATTATACTCTGAAAATGGTCTCTAAGACCGTGCAACACTCAACCCCCAAGACCACTATGTCCCCACACTTTAAAAAAATGGGAACTTCACACCATTAGCCTAGTTATATCCGCCCATCACCCTATTTAAGCCCCTAATCCGTTTTGATGATGGCTCTTGCACATTTTGACATTTTAAGACTTAGAGAGTTCAGCAAAAATAGAGAGAAGAGAGTCCAAGGCCGAGAGCCCCTACCCGCACCTCCTTGCGCGCGTGTAGTCCCGGGGGAGTGCCACACCACGCCTCAGCCATCTCCAAGCATAATCTCTCGTGGCTTATCACTATCCAAGTGTTTCTTGGATTTTTATAAGTCATTTGAGTACACCAAGCTCGGCCATAACCATCTCCAAGTCAAGCTCACACCCAAAAGCCGCACCTAGCCACCATTTGAGCCCTAGCTTTCGTTTTTGCATTTTGGTGAAGGTTAGTCCGAGGCAACTTCTTCCCAAAATTATTTTATGATATTTTAAGATTTTTCATGAAGAGAAACCGAGCCATGCATGTCATTATATATGATTTACGAATTTTTGAATTAAATGGCCTTAAAAATAAAATTTTAGTTGCATGCATGCCAAAGTCGAAAATGTTGGTTAAATCACCCTTAAATATCATACCATTGATGCTGTAAAAATTTGAGAATAAATGGAGTTCATTGCCTTGGTCAATTCATTCATGAAAATACGCTATTTTGGCCACCCGAGGCCCATCCTCATGCATGCATGTTATGACCTAAGTGTTAGCCACTATAGTCATCATTTGTGATGTATAACATTCGGCCCTGAGTAGTTTTGTAAGTTATGAATGTTCGTTCGGACGTAAGTTGCTCGTACGTGCCATTTAGGCCCTCCCGAGTGTCATGCATGTGGACCCGGGGTCCACTAGTGTTTTATGTGATATTTGTGCTTATTTTACCATATCATGATGTTTGGAGTTGCATGTCACCGGAAAAGTCGCCGGAGGTCCGGCAAGGGCCGGCCTTGGTCACTGGCCGCGCACGTAGTGCGGTAGTGCCCGGCCCCAGTGCCTGTCCGTGCCTGCAGAGGGTAGCCTTAGCCAGTGCCCGCGCCCGGTAAGCGCGAGGCACAGCCCGCGTGCACGCAACAGCGCCCGCAGCGCCCAGTGCGTGCCCGTGTGCCAAGCATAAGCCCCAGTAGCCCCAGCACGCGTGGCCATGGCACCCAGCGTGCCCAGCCATGCGCACGACGCCCGGCAGCGTCCGTGCCAAGCCCAGCGCACGAGGTCTCGTGCCAGAGCCTCGTGCCAAGTCCAGGGCTGACCCGAGCAGGGTCAGCTGAGCCCAGTCGGCCTCGGGGCGTGTCCAGCAGCACGCCCGAGAGCCCAGTGACCTCGGGGACGGCCAGTAGCGCCCGTGTGGCCTCTGCCCGTGTCTGTCCCGCGTCTGCCCTAGCCCAGCCGGCCCGGGACGTGCCCAGCAGCACGCCCGCGTGCCCAGAACCCTCCAGGGCGCCCGGCAGCGCCCGCGTAGCCCCTGACCAGTGCCAGTCCGCGCCGTACCGTGCCCAGTGCACGCCAGCGCGCCCCAGCAACCCTCAGTCCGTGCCCAGCCGCACGACAGGGCTTCAGCCAAGCCTCGGCCGTGCCCAGCGCGCACCCGAGGGGCACCAGTCGTGCCCGGGCCGTGCCAGCAGCCCCTGGCCGTGCCCACCAGCGCCAGTCCGCGCCTAGCCAAGTCCAGCGGCACCAGGGACCGAGCCCGGTCGCACCAGCCGTGCCCAGCGCCGTGCCCGGGCACCAGCTGGCCCGGCACGGGACCGAGCCCGGTCTAGCCGAACCCAGCCCGACCGCCCGGCCCAGTCGAGCCGGCGGTCCGGCCAGCCAGCGAACCGGCCGGTTCGACCGGCGGTTCGAGTCAGTTTTGACTCGTGATTTCTGATCCGAGTCCAGTTCCGGAAATTTCAGTATTTTTCCGAGCCAGTTCAGTCCAGTTTAATCGCGTAGATAAGTCCGAGCATTTTAGCATATGATTAAATATTCTGAGCAGTATACTTAGCATTATTTTGCTTAAATATTTATGTAGCCTAAGGAGAGTCGAGCCTCCGACCGCTACTCCAGCTTCCGCACTTGCATACCAGATTTCAAGTTTTTCAGGTGGGGGTCATGTACTGGATTTCACATCATAGATAATATCTGTACCATGGCAGAGGTATGTTTGAGACAGTTTAGTTCCGGGTTGGGTGGCCAAGGCCTTTATACCCACCTGATGACCGTTGGGAGGGGCGAGGCCCTTTCTACCCCATCGGCGTGTGCACACGAGCGGCTACGGCCGAGGGTCTTTTGACCACAGATCAGAACAGACATCAGAGATCAGTTTACAGTTTCAGCTCTTATATATTTATGTTTCATGATACGTTATTATAGATGATGTTTTGTTCAGTACTGGTCTTTGCGGAGCATAGTGGTTTGCTCACGCCCCCATTGTGTTTTTCAGGAGACGGAGTCGAGCGTGCCGGATGAGCACAGATGTGGCGCAGCGTGGTCATGAGAGTCGGACATATTTTACCAGCATTTTTATGTCCTAGATTTATGATCATGTGTATTTTATTCAGTTTATGTACGCATGTTATGTATTCGTATTTCGGATGCTTCCGCCAGCGAGTTTTCTAGACAGTGCGAGACAGTACAGACTATGCATGTATAATTCCATAATCCGCGAGCGGACAGTTTGGTTGCATGTTTTTTTATGTCTGTGGGCAAGCCCAAGTTTCAGTTTAAGTTTTTATCTGCCACATCCCGCAATAAGTCAGTATTTTCGAAAACCCAGCTCGCACGTTCTTTCGAAAATAAAAACAAAAATTTTACTCTGATTTTCAAAGCTAGTAGTAAGGCGGGGTGTGACAGAAGGTGGTATCAGAGCGCAGATTTGCGTTTCTGCATACTTTCAAAGTTTAGAAAAGCATGACCACGCCACGCTCATCCGCGCCGACTCCGAGGTAAGTCACCTGACTCAGTTTAAGTTTTGCAAGTGCTAAATTCAGTTCAAGTATGGGGCCTAGATAACTATCCTCCTATAAGAAAAGAAAGAACTCTAGATGGAGAACTCTAGAAAGATAAGCAAATGACAAGAACTCTAGACAGAACTCTAGAACAGCTAAGTCCAAGGACTCTAGACTAAGTCAGAACTCCATTACGGGCCAGAACACCGAAAGTTTAAGTATACCGGAACTCTAGCCAAGCTAGGTGTTTTCGGATATTATTTCCTTATTATTTCAAGAGTAGTATGGCTATTTCTTAATCGGCTATACTAATCAATTCAAGCGTTTCCCGAATAACCGAGAATGGCACCGCGTAGAGATCCCCAGGCACCAGTTGAGTAGGATCAGGCTGTTATGGTCAGCCGATTCTGTACGTATGATCCGCCCCGTTTCACTGGGGAGAGTGGCCCGTTAGCCGTGGCCGAGTGGATCCGGAAGATGGAGAGGATCTTCCGTATATTATGGGGATTTCTGAGGCGCACAAGATGGCGTGCGCCGAACTGCAGATAGAGGGAGCCGCCGGAGATTGGTGGGAGGATTACTGGCGTCTACGCACCGAGGATGTGCGTGACGCTATGAGATGGGCTCAGTTTAAGACGATACTGGAGGACAAGTTCTATCCTCGCCATTTCAAGCAGAGGATGGCACGAGAGTTTGACGCTCTCCAGCAGGGTGAGCGTTCAGTGGACGAGTACGAGCGCGAGTTCGCTCGTAAGAGTGCCTTTGCTTCGCATCTTGTTGATACGGAGGAGAAGAAGGCGGCACAGTTCCTCGATGGTTTGAGGAGCAACATCAGACTCTTGATCACCAGCAATGGCTTCCTTGACTACGCCGAGACTGTTGAGCGTGCCCAGCAGATCGAGACGTGCATTCTGAGAGACACCCGTGCCCAGCCACCAGCCAGACAACCAGCCGCTATTCCGCCAACCCAGCCAGCTCAGCAGACGAACAAGAGAAAGTGGGACGATCGCAAGGACAAGAGGAACCGCAGACAGAGAGGCCCAGCTCAGGGAGGCCAGCCAGCCCGACAGGACCTGCCGGCTTGTGCTACCTGCGGACGTCCGCACCGCGGGGAGTGTCTTGCCGGGCAGGACATATGTTTCCATTGCCGCCGCCCAGGCCACCGTATCAGAGATTGCCCAGACCGCCCTCAGCCACAGCAGGACCAGAGACCACCAGCCCCGAGACAGCCAGCTCAGAGACAGCCAGCACCCAGACAGCCAGCCCAAAGACCCCCAAGACAGCAGCAGCAGCGTGGAGCACCCGCTCATAATTACGCACTCGACCAGGAGCAGGCCACAGAGCAGCCAGGTACCATGTCTGGCATGTTGTCCTTGTTCCATACTCCAATCTTCGCTTTATTCGATACCGGGGCGACACATTCGTTCGTCTCGACCAAGTGCTTATCTGCCTTAGGAGCCCAGGGAGTGAGTACTGTCGACCCTCTTGAGATCAGTCTCGCCTCGGGAAGGAAGATAGTTATGAGTTCCCTGGCCAAGAACCTTAGCATTGATATCGGAGGTCGAACTCTAGTTGTAGACGCGTTCGTGATTGATATGAATGACTTCGACCTGATTCTTGGCATGGATTGGTTGGCGAGGTACCGTGCTGACATCCGTTGTCACGACCGGGAGGTGACGCTACACTTATCTGAGGGAGACCACATCACGTTTTTCGGGACGAAGTCTCGAACCTTGCCGCGCGTTATTTCCATGGCGAAAGCGACGAAGTACATGCAGCGAGAGGATTGTCAGGGATTTCTCGTCAACATCGTTGGGGAATCTTCGAAGAAGCTGTCTCCCAGAGATATCCCTATTGTTCGTGAGTTTGTGGACGTTTTTCCCGACCAACTCCCGGGAGGACCACCTAACCGCCAGGTGGAGTTCACCATCGACTTGGTCCCCGGAGCAGGACCAGTGTCGAAAGCGCCGTATCGCATGGCGCCGAAAGAGCTTCAGGAGTTGAAGGCTCAGATTCAGGAGCTTTTGAGTCTCGGTTTCATCCGACCGAGCGTATCACCTTGGGGAGCCCCTGTCCTCTTTGTCAAGAAGAAGGATGGGTCTATGAGGATGTGCATCGACTACCGGGATTTGAACCGGTTGACGGTGAAGAACAAGTATCCGCTTCCCAGAATTGAGGACTTATTCGATCAGCTGAGGGGAGCCAGTGTATTTTCCAAGATCGATCTCCGCTCTGGCTACCATCAGCTGAAGATCAGAGAGGCCGATGTGGCCAAGACTGCTTTCAGAACCCGATACGGCCATTATGAGTTCGTTGTGATGCCGTTTGGCTTGAGCAATGCGCCAGCGGTATTCATGGATCTCATGAACCGTGTCTTCCATCCATTCCTGGACCAGTTTGTCATCGTCTTCATTGATGACATTTTGGTCTATTCCAGCAGCCCGGAGCAGCATGAGGAGCACCTGAGGACAGTTTTGGAGACTCTTAGGCGTGAGAAGTTGTACGCCAAGTTCTCCAAATGCGAATTTTGGCTTGACCGAGTGGCTTTTCTAGGCCACATTGTCACCTCCAGAGGGATTGAGGTTGACCCGAGCAAGATTGAAGCCGTTAGGAACTGGTCGACGCCGAGAAATGCCACCGAGGTTCGGAGTTTTCTCGGTTTGGCAGGCTATTATAGACGCTTCATCGAGGGGTTTTCGAAGATTGCCCTGCCCTTGTCTCGTCTGACGAGGAAGTCGGTGAAATTTGAGTGGGATAGTCGTTGCGAGTCGAGCTTCCAGGAGCTCAAAGCGAGGCTTACGACGGCACCCGTGTTGACCATCCCGGACCCCACACAGGGTTTCACTATCTATAGTGATGCCTCGAAGCAGGGTCTAGGCTGCGTTTTGATGCAAGACGGCAGGGTTGTGGCTTATGCTTCCCGTCAGCTAAAGCCGCACGAGGTGAACTACCCGACTCACGATCTTGAGTTGGCAGCAGTGGTTCACGCCCTGAAGATCTGGAGGCACTATTTGTACGGGGGCCACTGCGAGATTTATACCGACCACAAGAGCTTACAGTATATCTTCACCCAGAAGGAGCTCAACATGCGCCAGCGGCGATGGTTGGAGCTGGTGAAAGATTATGACTGTACCATCAACTATCATCCGGGTAAAGCGAACGTAGTAGCTGACGCCCTCAGCCGGAAGGGAAAGGGCGAGCTGACCTGTATGATCACTCAGCAGCGTCAGTTGATTCATGAGTTCGCTCGGATGCAGCTAGAGGTGGTCGAATCACCTCCCAAGTTGCCAGTTGTGGGAGGTATTCGAGCGATGAGAATGTGGCCCACGTTGCGAGACAGGATCCGGCGGGATCAAGCCTTCGACGAGTTCATTCGCTCGATGGGGGTGAAGATTCATGCCGGAGGAGTTGAAGGTTTCTACCGAGGCACGGATGGTGCCTTGGAATACAAGGGGAGGATCGTTGTGCCAAATGTCGAGACACTGAAGAAGGAGATCTTGACCGAGGCGCATAGTGCTCCTTACTTGGCGCACCCCGGTAGCACCAAGATGTATCACGACCTGAAAAGGTCCTTCTGGTGAAAGGGGATGAAGAGAGATGTCGCCGAGTTTGTCGAGAAGTGTCTGATCTGCCAGCAAGTGAAGGCTGAGCGCAAGGTTCCACCGGGTCTCATGCAGCCTTTAGAGATTCCGCAGTGGAAGTGGGAGAAGCTGACCATGGACTTTGTCACGGGTTTGCCGATGTCGGCTAAGCATCATGACGCAGTATGGGTAGTTGTGGATCGACTGACGAAGTCGGCCCATTTCATGCCTGTCAGGATGGACATATCCATGGAGCAGCTAGCCGATGTGTATCTCCAGGGAATCGTTCGACTCCACGGCGTTCCAGCCGAGATTATATCAGATAGAGATCTCCGATTTACCGGACATTTTTGGGAGAGTCTGAACGAGTCCATGGGGACGAAGCTGAAGTTTAGCTCCGCCTATCATCCACAGACCGACGGTCAGTCGGAACGGACTATCCAGACGCTTGAGGACATGCTCCGAGCTTGTGTCCTTGAGCATGGTGGTTCGTGGGAGCAGTGGATACCCACTGTGGAGTTTGCCTATAACAACAGTTACCACTCGTCGATCAAGATGGCGTCGTTCGAAGCTTTATACGGTCGCAAGTGCCGCTCACCCCTTTATTGGGATGAGGTCGGCGAGAAGCAGGTTCTCGGTCCACAGCTGATCGAGGACACAGTGCAGAAGGTCGCCGAGATCCGAGAGAGATTGAGAGAGGCTCAGAGCCGTCAGAAGGCCTACGCTAACAAGCGTAGAAGGGAGCTTGAGTTCGAACAGGGAGATAAAGTGTTCCTGAAGGTCACGCCGATGAAGGGCGTTGTCCGTTTCAGGAAGAGGGGGAAGCTGCAACCCCGATTCATAGGGCCCTTTGAGATTCTCGAACGAGTTGGTGTCACCGCCTATCGTCTGGCATTACCCCCAGAGCTCTCGGGTGTACACAACGTCTTCCATGTGTCGATGTTGAGGAAGTACGTGTATGACCCGAGCCACGTAGTGAACTTTGACGGGCTAGAGGTCGGGCAGAACCTGACGTATGATGAACGGCCGATAGCAGTTCTGGATCGAAAGGTCCGTTGGCTGAGGAACAGAGATATAGAGCTCGTCAAAGTTTGCTGGAGTCGCCACGACGAGTCAGAAGCCACTTGGGAGAGAGAGGCCGAGATCAGAGCTCGTTATCCAGATTTCGAGTTTTGAGATTCTCAGATGTATATATATATGTACTTTTTATTTTTATGTTTTAACCTAGTTCTGTAGTAGGAGTTCTGGCCTAACACCTTAGTTTTGTATTTCCGAGGACGGAAATATTTTAAGGAGGATAGGTTGTAACGCCCCAAAACAGTAATGATATTCAGAACGGTTTCACTGCTCGACTATAAGTGAAATCCGTAATTTTCAGAAATTATCGAGTTATATTATTTATGCTAAATGCTCAAACATGATAAATTATTCTTTGAATAATTCTATCTCAAGTATAAGTTAAGGTTAATCCATTAATTTGGGTTATTAAATAATAGCAAGTCAATTCGAGAAATTACCGGACACGAACCCTAGTTGTCGTTCCGAGTATATTTTCCTAAGTCAAAAATTGAGAGTTGATATTTTAATACTTAGAATATTTTTCTAAGTGTGTTAGAATACCAAAGTCGAGCTTTGGACATTTTATATTGAGCCCTAGTGCTCACCCGAGCCGCCCGTGCCGAGCCCCGCACCCGCGCCTCGTGCCGTGCCAAGCACGTGCCTACCGAGCCCATGGCTTGTCCTAAGCCTTGGCATAAGTTGGTAAAATAATTCTAAGTGTTCTTGGACCCTTGGAGAGCCTTAGGACTCGGCCCAAGACCACCACACGCGAGCAGCCGTTTTTCCCGCGCGCAGCCCGCTACCCGCGCAGCCCAGCAGCCTCTCGCGCCCAGGGCCCAGTGCCGCGCCCGGGGCCAGCGCCCAGGCCCAGCGCTGGCAGCGTGGCAGCCCAATATTTTGAGCCCATTTCATATGTTTTCGGCCCAAATCCTCCATGACCCAACTCATGCGGTTATTAAGGACTTAATAAGGGTTAGATTAAGCTAATTTGGCCCTAAGCATTGTTAAGGGAAAGTCAACACATCATTTGCCAAAGTGAAGCATGTGCACACATTAGTTTATTCAAGTATTTTTGTCCTTGTCCCCCATGCAACCTCCAAACCTGACCTGACCTCTCCACTATGATATTATACTCTGAAAATGGTCTCTAAGACCGTGCAATATCAGCCCAAGGCCATGCCCCATCACCCCTCTCAAGTTCCCATGCAAATGGAGTGGAATAAGACCACTTATCATGTCCCCTTTGACCCAACCTTGTTAAATCCGCCCAAACCTCTTTATAAACAGCCTTCTTCAGTCCATTTGAGACTCTTAGACATTTTGAGACTTGAGAGCTCGAGCACTTTGAGAGAAAACAAGAGAAAAGAACCAAGAGCCCTTACCTTGCACCACCGCACGCGCCTAGCCCGGGGAAGGAGGAGCAGCGAGGTTCAGCCACTTGCAGCCATATTCTCTCGAGGCTTAGCATATTCTAAGTGTTACTTAGATTTTTCTAAGTCTTTTAGAAGGGATAGGCTCGAGAGAATCACACCACAAGACCACCATTAGCACCAAAGCCGTGCATAACCACATTTCGAGCCCTAGTTCATTATCTCCATTTCTAACCGAGGTAAGCTCGGGATTTTTATGTTCATTAATTATTTTATGATATTTTAAGATTTTTCATGAAGAGAAACCGAGCCATGCATGTCATTATATATGATTTACGAATTTTTGAATTAAATGGCCTTAAAAATAAAATTTTAGTTGCATGCATGCCAAAGTCGAAAATGTTGGTTAAATCACCCTTAAATATCATACCATTGATGCTGTAAAAATTTGAGAATAAATGGAGTTCATTGCCTTGGTCAATTCATTCATGAAAATACGCTATTTTGGCCACCCGAGGCCCATCCTCATGCATGCATGGTATGACCCAAGTGTTAGCCATTATAGTCATCATTTGTGATGTATATCATTCGGCCCTGAGTAGTTTTGTAAGTTATGAATGTTGGTTCGGAGGCCAAGTTGCTCGTACGTGCCATTTAGGCCCTCCCGAGTATCATGCATGTGGACCCGGGGTCCACTAGTGTTTTATGTGATATTTATGCTTATTTTACCATATCATGATGTTTGGAGTTGCATGTCACCGGAAATGTTGCCGGAGGTCCGGCAAGGGCCGGCCTTGGTCACTGCCCGCGCACATAGCGCGCCAGTGCCCGGCCCAGTGCCAGTCCGTGCCCGCGCCAGCGTGCGCGAGGCACCAGTGTCCGCGACAGCGCGCCCGCAGTGCCTGTCCGCGTCGTACCCGGGGTCGTGGCGCCCGTCGCGCCCAAGCAACCCCGACAGCGCCTGGCCGCGCTGTCCCAGCCTCAGTGCACGCATGGCCTCGCGTGTCATGCGTAGCCGACCTCGGGTCGTGCCAGTGCCACGCCCGAGCACGCAGTTGGCCCGGGATGTGCCCAGCAGCACACCCGCGTGCCCAGGGACGCCCGGCAGCGTCCGTGCCAAGCCCAGCGCACGAGGTCTCGTGCCAGAGCCTCGTGCCAGGTCCAGGGCTGATCCAAGCCGGGTCAGCTGAGCCAGTCGGTCTCGGTGCATGTCCCAGCAGCATGCCCGAGTGCCCAGTGTCCTCGGGACGGCCCGGCAGCGCCCTAGGGGCCTCTGTCCGCGCCTTCCCCGTGCCAGCCGCGTCTGGCCAGTGCCTGTCCGTGCCCAGCCGCACGACAGCGCCTCAGTCGAGCCTCGGCCGTGCCCAGCACGCACCCGAGGGGCACCAGTCGTGCCCGGGCCGTGCCAGCAGCCCCTGGCCGTGCCCACCAGCGCCAGTCCGCGCCAAGACATGTCCAGCGGCCCCAGGGACCGAGCCCGGTCGCACCAGCCGTGCCCAGCGCCGTGCCCGGGCACCAGCTGGCCCGGCACGGGACCGAGCCCGGTCTAGCCGAACCCAGCCCGACCGCCCGGCCCAGTCGAGCCGGCGGTCCGGCCAGCCAGCGAACCGGCCGGTTCGAGTCAGTTTTGATTCGTGATTTCTGATCCGCGTCCAGTTCTGAAAATTTCAGTATTTTACTGAGCCAATTCAGTCCAGTTTAATCGCGTAGATAAGTCCGAGCATTTTAGCATATAATTAAATATTCTGAGCATTATACTTAGCATTATTTTGCTTAAATATTTATGTAGCCTAAGGAGAGTCGAGCCTCCGACCGCTACTCCAGCATCCGCACTTGCATACCAGATTTCAAGTTTTTCAGGTGGGGGTCATGTACTGGATGTCACATCATAGATAATATCTGTACCATGGCAGAGGTATGTTTGAGACAGTTTAGTTCCGGGTTGGGTGGCCGAGGCCTTTATACCCACCTGATGACCGTTGGGAGGGGCGAGGCCCTTTCTACCCCATCGGCGTGTGCACACGAGCGGCTACGGCCGAGGGTCTTTTGACCACAGATCAGAACAGACATCAGAGATCAGTTTACAGTTTCAGCTCTTATATATTTATGTTTCATGATACGTTATTATAGATGATGTTTTGTTCAGTACTGGTCTTTGCGGAGCATAGTGGTTTGCTCACGCCCCCATTGTGTTTTTCAGGAGACGGAGTCGAGCGTGCCGGATGAGCACAGATGTGGCGCAGCGTGGTCATGAGAGTCGGACATATTTTACCAGCATTTTTATGTCCTACATTTATGATCATGTGTATTTTATTCAGTTTATGTACGCATGTTATGTATTCGTATTTCGGATGCTTCCGCCAGCGAGTTTTCTAGACAGTGCGAGACAGTACAGACTACGCATGTATAATTCCATAATCCGCTAGCGGATAGTTTGGTTGCATGTTTTTATTATGTCTGCGGGCAAGCCCGAGTTCAGTTTAAGTTTTTATCTGCCACATCCCGCAATAAGTCAGTATTTTCGAAAACCCAGCTCGCACATTCTTTCGAAAATAAAAACAACAAATTTTACTCTGATTTTTAAAAGCTAGTAGTGAGGTGGGGTGTGACACACACACAGTCAGGAAATTTTCAAACATGAAACCAAGTGGTTGTTCCATGTATATATCGCTATCTAAGTCTCCATAAAGAAATGCATTTTTAACATCGAATTGTCGTAGGTTCCATTCTTTAAAAGCAACCAATGAAATAATAGTTCTGATTGTTGTCATTTTAGCAACCAGACTGAATGTCTCCCAATAATCTTCGCCATATTATTGAGAAAAACCACGAGCAACTAGACGAGCTTTGTAACGATTGATAGTACCAACAACCTTTATCTTCAACTTGCAAACCCATTTATTGGTAATAGGCTGAATATTCTTTGGCTTCTCAACAAGCTCCCACGTGCAATTTTATTTAGAGCAGATACTTCTTCGTACATTGCTTCTTCCCATTCACGAATGCTCTTAGCTTCATTATAAAATTGTGGCTCATCATCACATAAATCTCCGACTAGAAAAGAGGATACTACCAAACAATGGTTTAGCTGAACTTCATAATCAGTTAATAATATGGTTGGTTTCTTTATCTGGAAGACCTCTAAAGTCCTGTAGTCTCTTCTTAAACATTCCCTTCTGCTGGAGTTACATTACTCCCATATTTACTTGATTCATCATCACCAGCGAATGATGAAAAATCTGTATAGGTACCTTCAACTTCTATATCTTGGCTGGATGAAATTTCGTCAAAAACTATATCACGAGAAACTATGTTTTTTTCCTTTACGGATCCATACATCCCCACCCCTTCCTGTGTGTCATATCCATCAAATATACAATGCTTTGCTTTCGGATCAAGTTTAATCCGATTAGTTTTTGAGATGTGGACATAGCAAATTGAACCAAGAACATAAAAATAACTTACATTAGGTTTGTGATTATATAATACCTCATAAGGAGATAATGTGGAGTCTGGCCAGGGAGGTAGTCGATTGATGACATGACATGCTGTTTGAATCGCAGCAGCCCATAACTCTCTCGGAAGATTCTTTGCATGAAACCACGACAAGCAAATAGCAGTGAGATGTGATAACTTACATTCTGCAGCTCCATTTGCTCAGGAGTTTCTGGACAAGTCATTTAACATTGAATACCATGCTCTCGGCAGAATTTTAAAAAATGATCTGACATGTATTCTTCCCTATTATCAGTGCGGAGACATTTTAGTGGCATCCCAAATTCCTTCTCCACTATCGCCTTAAACTTAACTAATTTAAAAAAAGTCTGAATTTTGTGTTTCAAGAAAAACAGCCAAGTGAATCGTGAAAAGTCATCTACAAGAACCATTGGTGTTTTTGTTGGTCCCATCTAATCCGAATGCACCAACTGTGGTGGAGAAGGAGCTTTATTCTTTGAATTTGGGAAAGAAGGTGATGTGATTTTCCGTATCTGCGTTAATCTCTTTGAATTGAGGAACACCTTCAAGAAGCTTGTTTTAGAAATTTTATGCAGTAGTTAGTAACGAACATGGCCTAACCGAGAATGTCAGAGTGAAGCACTGGCATTTTGGTTAGTCCTTTCAATGTATGCAAACACATAGAATGAATCTTTTCTTTTCCTATTAAATAAAACATCAGCTTTAAGGTGCTTTATATCGAAAATAATCTTCACATCATGTGTACCAAAAAGCACATATTTCCCAGAATAAGCAATTTGAGAAACGAAAGCGAGATTCTTTTTCAATCCCGAAACATGATCGACGTCTTCAAGTGACACTTGCTTCTCAACCTGAAAACACCCTTTTTTTACTACAGGGTGTTGCGAATTATCCGCAGTTACAATAACCTTCTTTTGATGGTATGGACAGACATTCAAGAGCAAAGAATCAATTTCAGTTGCATGATGAGAACAACCTGAGTCGATAATACAATCTCTATTGTATTCTATGGGATCATTAGTCTTTATAGTTGTATTCACAACACTGTGCTGACAAATAGCTTCAATGAACAGACACTGATCCCACTTCGGTTTTATAGGCTTTTCAACTTCATGAGCAACATTTGCTTTTTCTGTAGCTAGATGTACTCGACAATTTCTCTGAGTATGGCCTAAATTTTTGCAACATTCACACATCAATTTCACGTGGCAGTTGCGTTTAATGTGTCATGTCTTTCCACATCTGTAGCATTCTATTGTAAAATTCTTCGCCCGACCTTCAATTTTAGAATACCTGGCACCAGTTGAAGAATTTTTTGAGACAAACTTGTCATTTCCTTTGTCTTTCATATAAAGCGCGTCCTCTGATTGAGAATGAGAGGGAGACTGTTTGATAGCACCAACCATCTGTTCTCCAGTGCTTCTTGATTTGAGAGTAAATCGTCCAATTTGATAATAGAGTGTTGATTTACCCACCCTTGTATTGAAGAGATAAAAGGCACGACCTCTTTTCCTAGTCCTCGAATAAGATAACGACGCAAACGAGCATCACTCACAGGTCCCCTCGTATCCAATTCGAATATTTCAGCACATAAGGTTTTAAGCTTCAAAAAATATTCAAGAATGGATAAATCACCTTGAGTCATCCCATCAAGTTCATTCTCAAAATATTGGAGCCTCATAGTGTTCTTCTGAGTGAACAATCTTTCAAGTGTCTCCCACATTTCTTTTGGTGTCTTGACATCACAAACATGCTTGATGTACTCCTTGCTTATCGACGCCCGCAAAGCAAATAAAGCTTTGCCACATTTGATCTTCCAGTTTCTTCTCAACTCAACATTTTGTGGTATATCTTCTGGAAATACACTCTCCTCACCAGTGATAAGATCCCACAAATTTTGTCCTTGTAGATAAACCTCCATACATAACTTCCAATAACTATAATTATTACCTACTAGCTTGTCTACAGCAACACTGCCTACACCATTCATCATTACAAATGGAACCAAACACCTCAAAGAATAGTACAATCAAACACCTCGTAGGTAACCAGGCTCTGGTACCATGTAACAAAATAATATAGAAAATGGTTGATATGCTATGAGAAGACAATGACAACAACATGTTTTACTGCTGAAAAAATAATGCCGAAAGAAAGATATTACAAGGATATAGAAACTGAAGACGGCCCTAAAAAGTCTCAACTAACACTCTTACTTATGAGGTTATTTTCCTAACTAAAGACCACTACTTCCTAGATAAAATGAGAGATAAAAGAACCAACTTCCTAGATAAAAGGAAAAATGCAACAAACTTCTCATTATTTGGAGTGTTTATTCTCGACTTGTGAAGTTGGATAATATTGTTAAGGGTGTGTTTGTTTTAGTAGTATGGATTCTAGGTTACATTCGAGTTGCTCTCCCATTGGATTTAGTTGTGTAGTTGTTTGAGTTCTACCAAATTCAGCTGTGTAGCTGTTAAAGTCAGCTATAATGATTGTTTTTTAGATGTAAATATGCGCTTTCATTCATGAACTCTGCTTTCATTCATGAACTCTTCGGGAAAAAAAAAAAAAGAAAAGAAAATCTAAAATTTATTCTGAAAAATTGTTAAATCTATATATATATATATATAAAGGTTTGATTATTTTTGAAGTAGTAACTATTTTCCGCCAAAAAAATGTTGTTTACTAAATCGGGAAACTATTTAAACATTTTGTGTACAATTTAGGCAATTGCGGCTGATTTATTAAGGTAATACATCACATAAAAATTTCTTTTGTATCTCTATTCTTATCATATATATGTACATATATATCATATATTTTGTAAATCACAATCAAATTATGATCCGTATCAGCCATATTACTTATCACCATACATTATATATATTGTCCAACTACTGTTATCATACTTACACTACTGATTAGAGTCTCTTTATTGGGCAATATATGAACTTATACTTATTTTTTTGTAAAGTTTTTATGACACAGTTCATGTTTTCAATGTAGCGGACAATGAAGTTTCAGCATACTCGGACGAATCATTTGTAAAAAGAAGCACAATCAACACGCAGTTTTATCAAAAGAAAGCTATTGAGCAATGGACATAGACCAAATAGCTCAAGCTCAAAGAAACAATTCAATAAAAAAGTACAGCACGCATAGTAAAAAATCAACAACCCAAAGTCCATTTCAAGGTAACTCAAATGATTGCTTATATGATAGTAATATATAAGCATAACCACGTAATATATAAATAACTTGATGGATTAATACTCACTACTGTATTTTTTTTACCTTTTCAATGATGATGGTCGCATTTTAATCTTTTTGAAATCTCTGTGCGAATATTTGCGTGTTTCTCGAATGTATTCATACAATATTCAAAGAAGAATATTAGAATTTAATAATGTAACAAAAGTATGAACAATTATGAATATATTTAAATAGAATAATTCTAAAAACAAAATAAAATGACATTATACAATAGAAAGATAAGAAAATTATATATTATTAAAAAGGAATATTATTTCTATAAATGTTATAAATAATAATGACATTATACGACAATAAAGTTTTGAATAAAATAATATTTGAGTATTATGATTTAACCAAAATATGTAAAATTATTATTTTTTCTGTATTTAAAAATAAATATATAAGTTAAAATATTATTTATATGAATATAAACGGGTCAACGGGCTAATATATTGTTAAGAGCATGTTTGTTTATGGAAATTTTCAAAAAATTTCCAACATTTTAACTCAACCACTTTTTTTAACTCAATTTTAACTCAACCTCACTATCATCAAAATTATCAATAAATTAAATAATATCAATCAATCATTCATACACACTACATCAACCTTAATTCACTATATCAACCTTAATTCACTATTCATCCACTCACATTATTTTAACAAACAATCACTTCAAATCTCTCTCTCCTACTTTTACATCAAATAAATTTTAATTATTTTATTTAAATATTATTTTAATATACCCACTAACAACTAACCATATCACATTTTTTAAATTAACCAAAACAAATCAAAAAATCAAAACAAAACCAAAAATTTTTATAAACAAACAAATTCATTTGTAAAAATATTTTAAGGTACCAAACCCCTTGCACGGGATTCTCACTAGTTTCTATTGTACAACAAGATTTAAAAGCAAAAGCCGTGGCGTTTTATTTCTTGTTTTGGGCCAAACAGTCCTTCGCACCCTCAAATTTCCCCACTTGACCCCTCCACAATCTCCGCCGCACCACCGCAATTATCAACGTCCCGCCGCCAGCTGCGTCGCCGCAAAAGCCTACAAAATACAATATTAAACAAAACCCTCTTCGTAGAAAAACGAGAATTGAAACCGATTAGATTCGTATGGGCAATCCGAAGCAGAAGTGGACGTCGGAGGAGGAGGAGGCCCTCCGCGCCGGCGTGGCCAAGCACGGCGCCGGAAAGTGGAAGAACATCCAGAAAGATCCCGAGTTCAACCACCTGCTGTTTGCTCGCTCCAACATTGATCTCAAAGTACGTGCCCCTATTTTTCTGTTATTTTGAGTGTGGAATTTTGCTTTTTCCCAAATTTTGTGTTGCCATCTTTTTTTTCTTTTCTTTTCTCTCTTTTTTTTTATTGGGTGTAATGTTCACGTTGCTTGCGTTTATAATTGAAACCGCCATTCTTTTTTTCTTTTAGTTACATTAGAAGCTTTGAAAATGTATATGCGTGGTGGGTCCTAATTGGAATTTTAGTGTAAGAAGGGTATTGGAAGGTTTATTTGTTAAAATCCATTTGATGCATAAGTTTAAAAATTTGAAAATGCAAGATTCTGTTAAGTAACTGTAATGCAAGTCAAAAGCGTGCATAGTTTTGGATCAATAGGTGTGTTTATTGATCAGAGTATGGCAAGAAAGCGAATCTTATTGGTATCTTGTTACTTTATCAATTATTACTCGCATTTCTGGAGATGCTGCCAGGGTTAAACTGAACTTTTGCTTACTTTTACAGTGGTGAGTAACACAAAGGATGTTTCATTTGAATAGATGTTGTGTTTGTCTTCCGAAATACACACCACTTTGTTGCTATAAATATTTGAAGTTGCAACCTTGAATACTTACAATAGAACACTATCCTCATAAATTGGTCAATCAATTTTTTTTGTTTTATTTTTTTCCAAGTGCCAACTGCATATATTTAAGTATTAACGTTTAATAGAGATAAATTTTGTCATATTCCTAAGTGGGACAATAGAGAAGGGTTGTTATAATACTGCAAGCTTACCTTTCGCCTATAATCTCTTATCGTGTTTCAATGTAACACTCTTTGGAGACAAGAAGTGTGGTCGCTTGAACATGACATGTTTATGTTATTATGTGTGTGTGTGTGTGTGTAATTTGGACAGAACAAATAATAATGCAGACTTAGACAATAACATATATGACTGAGTTTGATTGGCGTTCTCAGGATAAGTGGCGTAATTTGAGTGTGGCAAGTGGCCTACTTCAGAAAGATAAATCAAAGTCATTGAAGGCAAAGACAAGTTACACTGATGTTCCTGCTACTCCCCTGCCTGTTGTTCAGACCTCTGCTACCCTCACTCCATCGTCACAAGATGCTTCAGTTGATGTGGGTATGTTAGATTCTTCTAGGCCCGTACCTGAAGGAAACAATGCTGCCAAGTAAGTATCCTAATTATTGGTTTCATATAAAAATTAGAAAGTTCTAAGTTGTTTACAGTATGTATTATGCTAGCTGTCTTCATTTTTGGTTGCTTGAGCAACGAATTTATTGAAACTTGAAAATCTAAATGGAGATTGTTTGATTCGTATATTCACAGAAAAACACAGCTGGTTTGTTCAGTTCAAGACATATGTGTTTGTCTGTTGGCTCATTTCGAGTTATTTTTTGAGTTTGTGCCTTTTGGTCATGTTATCTACATGTTATTATATGGAACAACTATTTCTAAAGATGGTTACCTTTGCTGGTGCTATGTGGACTATAGGGACGGTGATGGTGGTTAAAATGCTTGCAGTAATGGATATAAGTTCTGTTAGAGGATAAGCTAATGATATAACTATGATGAATTTCTTCTATTTGGTGGAAAAGCTAGTGGATTAGTAGTGGGCATATTGCAAAATAACATGTTTATGTCATCCATCTGGTTTTATAGTATTTACTTATTTTCTTCTAATTTAAAATGTGGCATGATTGCTTTCATATCAGGTACAATGAGATGATATATGAGGCCTTATCTACTCCTCTAGAGCCAAATGGATCAGATTGTAGCACAATTGCTTCGTATATTGAGGTTTGTCTTTTATGTTGCCTTTGCCATTAAATATATCATGTATAAATGTCAATTGGTGGAAGTACTAGTATTTTAAATTTAACCGATTAACTTTCTTTATGGAATGTGGAAAAAGGCCGTGTCTTCAATCTAGTTTTGCTATTCTGAGATTTGGTCATATCTGTTGAGTTTTTCTCTGTTGGCCTAATCAGCTATAATTTGTGACATCTCAGTACGGTTCATTTTCAAGACACGATTGTGCAGAATATTTATATTTTTTTTTAAAAGGTTCATTGAAAATTACTGGAGTCCATTTCTCATTCTTTACACAGAACATCTGCAACATATTAGTCCAATTTGCAATCCTAAAATATTCCTAATTTTACTCATCAATCACTTTCCCCATAATTTCATTCATAGTATACTAATGAAACCCATACATACCATCTAGCAAATTGCATATACTAGAGAATTTATACTAATTAAATATGGATTTATCTAACTAAATATCGATTATGAAATGTAACCATATTTTCCATCCATGATATCTGTGAAAAATGGCCCGCTGTGAATAGTTATATTGCTTGATTCAAAATGATAAGTTATTTTCTGTTTTCACCATCTTTTATACAGCGAAGGATGCTGGTGCCCGCAAACTTCAGAAGGTTGTTGAGTTCTAGATTAAGACGACTTGTGCAACAAGACAAACTTGAAAAGGTGAAGTTTGTAATCATGTTTATTAGTGAATTTATGTTGATCTGCCAAGTTTTGCATTATACAATTGTTTGTTCGCAGGTCTGAATTCACCACTCTTGAGCAGCCAAATTTTGATTTTATTATATATAGAGTTAATTGCAAATAAAATCACCACATTTTTCCTTTTTTTGCAAATAAAACCAAATTTTGTTCTCCGTCTTAAATTACAAATCAAAGCAAAAAATCACCAATTCTAATCTTGAGCATATTTTTGAATGACAGGTTCAAAACTGCTACAAGATTAAAACAGATGCTCTGCCATCAGACAACAGAAATCTCGCCGGCAGACCGAACGATGTGGGGCCCACGCTCGTTCACAGCTTTGGCCATTCGGGAGAAAGTATTGATGAGGCTTCGGTTTCTGCTGCTTACAGAATTGCAGATGCCGAAAACAAATCGTTTGTGGCTGCTGAAGCCGTTAAGGAGGCCGAGAGGGTTTCTAACATGGCTGAAGAAATGGAATGCCTACTCCAGTTTGCTTCCTATTGTTTTGATCAAAGTAATTTGTCACAAATATTCTGCTTTTATTTTTATTGTGTTTATTATCATTAATTGTTATTAATATTGTTATTTCAATCTCTTTTGCATTAGCAGGTGCTCATGGGGATATTGTCCTAATGGCTTAGGAATTGTTGTTGCTGTTTTGTGAAAGAGACTTGTGTCTTGTTCTGGGAAATATGTGAATAAAACAGTGGTTGGTTTATTTTGGAGACGCTAAGTACATTTGTGTAAATGGTATTGAAGTAATTGCTACTTTGGTAAAATCTTTTGGTTTTCAAGAGCTGTAAGAGTAAAGCTATTGGTTGTGGCTCATGAGAATCTAGTAATGCTGTTATGGTTATACTCATATTTTCTTTTTTAATAGAGTTACATATTTTCATTATCAAATAGCATATTTTAAAAGTAATATTAGTTTTTTCTAACAAATTTACATATTTTCATTATCAAACATCATGACATAATTTGTTCTGAGAAGCACAAATAATAATAATAATAATAATAATAATAATAATAATAATAATAATAATAATAATAATAAGTGTCTACGCTTTTGATACTTGAGCTCGGGCTCGATCTCGAGCCTTTGTCATGATGGGATGAGCTCGGCTTGTTTCACTAATGAGTCGATAAGTGAACTGAAGTTCTGCTTGTTACACTCGAGTTTTAAAGAGTCGAACAAAATGAAAATTTTAAAAATTATGCAATAACTCCTACTTTCAAGCATTAGTGAGCCTTGCTCGTCGTCTAAACAAGCCAAGACTTAAAGAAGCCAAATTAAGCTTACGAGCAACTAATTTTAATGAGTTAATATGAACTCACGAGCAACTTATTTTAACGAGTCAATATGTACGCACCATCAACTTATTTCGGGTAACTCTCTGATGTGCTCCTGCACTCAAACCGGCTTTCTTCTGCTCCTTGACCACTCAGAGACCTGCAAAGACACCGAAAGGGATTCCCGGCGGTAAACTTCGGACGCTCAAATTAGTTAATGGTAGAGAAAAACTAGTTATAATATGTAGAGTTTTTAGGGTTTGTAGATTGATTCCCCTTACCTGTTGCCCCCATTTACCTATTTATATGTAGTTATTTAGCTTCCTCCATACGCTTTGTTCTTCCTCCGTCGGATAATTTGTTCCACTTTGATCTTGACCTTACACGTGTCCTTTGCCGACCGCCTTTCATAACCACCTCCACAGGTCGGTCCTCAGCTTTGTAGAGCATCATCATCGATTGACTTTTCCTTAAAAGACCCTTCTGTTACACTGCACTGAGCTACTACTATGACGAGCTAATGGGTCTCACTGTTAGGCCGAGTTGTTGCTATGACGAGCTGATGGGCCTTGCTGCTAGGCCGAGTTATTGCTATGAAGAGCTAATGACCTCGTTGTTAGGCCGAGCTGTTGCTAGACCAAGCTGTTGCTATGACGAGCTAATAGGCCTCACTACTAGGCCGAGCTGTTGCTATGACGAGCTAATGGGCCTCACTGCTAGGCCGAGCTGTTTAACTGTAATGCCTAGCTACTAAGACCGGAACTATTGTGAAAGCCGAACTATTAATGCTACCGTACTCCGAACCTAACTCCAGCTGGCTAAACTGAGCAAATCCTCTTGTTCAGATTGCTCATTATTATGTGCCATATCACTCTCTCTTCTAGTTTGGTTGATTACATTTACAAACTTCATCTAAAACATAGTACTCAGATTTTTTATTTTTTTTTTTAAAATTTTTATTATTGTTGTTGAATATATAAAAGGTTCTACTAAATTTTGTACCCTCCAAGTCACTTGAATTACTTTTGAAGTACTTCTGTTCAAGATTGTGTTGTACACTTGACTAAAACCTGCTCAGCAAAAGCTTGAATTTGTAGCTTGTTAGAATCTTCTAAACGCGCTATTTTCATCCTCAAATTTTCCCATCGCCGCAGCTCGTTGCCGCCAAATTCTCAATACTCCGCGCCGCGTGGAACGCTGAAAAAGGGTGGTGGAGAAAAGCGAATAATGGGGGCCGAGCAAATGGACTGCAGACACTGGGACGAGGACTCGTACAGGGACGCCATTTGGCAAGAAAGGGAAACCCTCTCCCGGACAGTTTTCCGGACCGTCTTCGCGCCAAACCCTAACCCTAACCCCAATTTCGACCACATCGTCACCGCCTCGAGCGATGGGTGCATCGCCTGTTACTCGATCTCCTCTTGTCTCGTAAACATTTTCACTTTTTTTTTTTTCTCAGTATTTGGTTTACATGTGTTAGCTGAATTGAACTTTTTTATATTTTTGACGTGTTTGGTGGTTTGCTTTTCCGACGGGCAGGAGATGGGTTGTGGGAATGCGAGGGGTCAGAAGTGAGTTTGCTCTATTGAACTTTCTTTTTTCAATCTCTCTCTCTCTCTCTCTCTCTCTCTCTCTTGCTTCAGTGTTTCTGCAGATTTAGTTATTGTGTGAAAAAAAATGGTTCTTTGTGAAGTTGGTTAGTGGCGGAACCACGTTTTACGACTCAAGGGCACGATGGACCGACTTATGATGTTAAGTTTTATGACGATTCGTTATTGCTGAGGTATTGATTCATTTCTTGATTAGTTGCCGGTTCTCGGGATTCTTTACTTAATTGTGGCTGTGATAAGTGATAATGTGGTGTGCTGAACTTGCTTTATTCTTATAGATTGTAGAGAAAATTTTGTTATTTCGAATCTTTTTTTTTTTTCCTTTTCTGGATTGATTATGTAATTGCGGTTATGTTTGTTGACTTTCTGCTGCATTATCTAGTTGCGGTGATGATGGTCGGATTCGAGGATGGAAATGGAAAGAAATACTAGAGAGCGAGGCACCTTTGCAAAGTAACTTATCCGGGAATATTTTGTCAATCATTCAATTGTGGCATCTAAATTTTGAGCTTTTTTTTGTAACAATAAGGCATTTATTTTTTACTTCTTCAATTATTCATCTGTTTTGCCTCTTATCGTTTTTTATCTGTTCATTGTCTTTTCCCAGGAAACAAGATGAAGTCATTGCTTGACTTGGTGAATCCTCAACATAAGTTAGTTGTCTGGATTCAATTGTGTTTTATTAATACCACAAAGTTAGCTTAGGAGTACTTTTTTGTAGTTGGTTAAGTCCACTGTTGTAGTGTCAAATGCACGTTACACACACACACACACATATAAATATTTGTATATGTAAATGGCATGATAGTGCTCATTACCATGTAATGGTTCTTTAAGACCTGTTAACCTCTGCCTAAGCTAATCAATATGATTGATTTTCAAACATTACTATATATAGAAAAAGTGGCATATAAGAGCTAAATATTTTCAAATTGTATAAAAAGTTAATATGGACATAAGACATGGCGTTTGAGTATTCATATGCATTATCTGTAATTGTTCTATTTCTCTGTTGCACTTGAAAGCCATACCACTGATGTGTTTCATTGTGAGGATGTTTAATCTGTTTCATGTTGTTATATCCTTTTATGCTCACATGGTAGAAAAAAAAATATCAAACGGCGCAATGCACCTTGGGTCGCTACGGAAATAGCCTCCTAGTATAATTACAAGGGTAAGGTCTGCGTACAACTGACCCCCCAGACCCCAACCTGTTGGGAATATACTGGGTATGTTGTTGTTGTTGTTGTTGGTAGTACCAGTACACCTGCCAAATATTTGGATTCCAATGCTGTGTGTTGTATTCCTCCAATTACCATCCCTAAGATCCGAATTTACAGTCTTTTTCTTTGTTTGAATAGTTATGCCTAAAGCTTATTGCATTACTTTATTCACTTGCAGAGGTCCTTGGGGAGCACTCTCCCCAATTCCAGAAAATAATGCTATTGCAGTTGATGCTAAGGTTTGAATTCTTTTGTTTCTTCTCTTGTGAACCTTACCTTGAAATGATAGTTTTCTTTGGTAGCTATGTAGGCAGTTTAGTTCTTTATTTAAATGTCAGAAAACTATGGAGTAATTTTCTCAAAGTTCAAAACATCAGTTTTTTATGCTTTAAGACATATTTGCACTCATTGTACCTCCCACAAATAATAAGACTAGTTTCTTTAACATCTATGTGGATTCTAATCTGATGTTTTTTAACATCTACGCAGATTCTAATCTGCTAGTTGTTTAGGTCTATGTGGAATCTAATCTGCTAGGTTCTTTAGCATCTGTGTGGATTCTAATCTGCCATGTGAGCCTCCTGTACTTTTCTAGCTCAATGAAGGACTATGCATTTGTGCAACACCATTTGTAAAATTAGTAATTGGAAAAGAAATTTTACAAAGTCATATTCATATTGGCAATAAATTCTCGGGAAACTTGGTGTTAGGAATTTGGGGTGAAAGTGAAACAACTCACCTCCTGGTGATTTTCTTGATTATTTTGTGTTGGTCCTTTTGTCGTGCTTTTGTTTGTCGTCAAATACTTCCTAACATATATCTTCATTTGTTGTAGAGTGGGTCTATATATAGTGCTGCTGGTGATTCGTGTGCTTATTGCTGGGATGTGGTATGTATTTGCTCAAGATGACCAATTAAAAAGGAAAAGGAAAGAGCGACATTGGAATGCACAACTTATTAATTATTTATGCTTGTGTCTAGGAAAGCTGCAAGATTAAGATGGTTTTCAAAGGGCATACCAACTATTTACATTGTGTTGTATCCTGCAAATTGAGCAATCAGGTCAGAATCCTTGCTTGGGCTGGTACTTGGTTTTAATAAATGTACTTAGTCATTGATTAAAAAATAATAAGTGCTTTAAATTTACAGTTTCTTTCAGAAGAAAGTTGATACTAGCAAGCCTTTGCGTAAACCAAGGTTTTCTTTCAAACTTCTTTGTTTAAGTTCTGTTATTTCAGTTGCCTTTTCTTTGGTTGCATTTCAGATTGTCACTGGTTCAGAAGATGGCACTGCTCGAATATGGGGTATTTTTTATATTATCACTTGAAGAATTAACCATCTCGCGTGGAAATACCATGAATCTCATTTTGTCTGAACTAATGGAGTTGTGTGATCTGGTGTAGATTGCAAAAGTGGGAAATGCATACAAGTAATAAACCCAGTAAAGGATGAGAAGAATGCATCTTTTCCTTGTGTCGGTTGCATTGCTCTTGATTCAAGTGAGAGCTGGTTGGTAAGAGATCATGACCTGATAGAAAAGGAGAAAAATTTATTACAGAAAGAAGGAGCTAACGAACAAACTAACAAAAAGAAATTTCCTGGAGAAGGATTTTNTCAGATTTTTGGTTGAAATCAGCACCGAGTTTGGGCATGTAATATCTAAAATACGCCTATATCTGTAGTATGACTTTTATATCCGTACCTTGTAGGTTTGTGGTAAAGGCCAGTCGTTATCAGTTTGGAATCTTCCTGCTCGAGAATGCGTTTCGAGGGCCACAACTTGTGCTTCTGTCCAGGATGTTATATTCGATAAGAATCAAGTGAGGTCTTACGAGACTTTGTTATGTCTTCATTTTTTTTGTGTCTTGCTTTGGCTTCTTTCCCTTATGTAAGTTTTCGTTTCATCAGATTCTAGCTGTCGGAGCCGAACCATTGCTTACACGATTAAACATGAATGGAGATATTCTCTCACAGATTCAAATTGCTCCACAATCTGCATTTTCCATTTCTTTGCATCCTTCAGATGTAAGTTCTCTTTTAACACATTTCTTGGCATTTGTTTCTCGGTTTTACTATGGTCTCGTGCTATGTAGTTGGACTGTGTTACTTGACTGAAGTATTCTGATAAAAAAACTCAAATTAAAGAAAATAAGGGTGTGATTGCTATTAGGAAAGCATGAACCGTTGAGCTTTTGCTATTAGGAAAGCATGAACCGTTGAGCTTTTCATAAGACACCAAGAGGGTGTTTGTTTATTGAAAAACTCAGTCATACTCAGATTTAACTCGACTTTAACCCACCTGCTATCCTCAATATTATCAATGTAGTTAAATAATATCAATCAATCATTCTTACACATGACATCAATTTTAATTCACTATTCATCCACTCACATAATTTAAACTAACCATCACTTCACATCAAATCAACTTTAATTATTTATTTTAAATATTATTTAATATCCCACTTAAAATTAACCAAATCAACTTTTCCAAAATTAATCATGGTTAAAACAAGTAAAAAACTGGTTTATTTGTATCCAAACACGCCCCTAGTATCTCGAGTTCAAATATCTCAAAAGAAGAAGTGATTGAGACTATAATCCAATTTAAATCCAATGGCGAAACCATATTAACTCATCCATGGTTTTCAGAACCGAATAATGATACAAATCTCCAAATAGTGTAATTATAGCTTCAGTTAAACCCACTTTATGAACGTCTCGTGTGTTTCTTCTTCAGGTAACGGCTGTATCAGGTTACGGAGCACTTGTGGACATGATTTCACCGTTTGGGAGCCACTTGTGTACATTCCGGTGTAGGGGGCCGTAAGTTCAAGGACCTCATCGTGTTTTGCAGCCTGTTATTGTTGTTGCAAAGGATTTTGTGCTGGATAATATGTTAGTTGACTTACTTTTATATCATTAAACTGTTTTTTATGTAATGAAAGGACTTTTAGCATCATTTTTTGGTCTTTTCTTTTCTAAGAATAGATTTTATGTGAGTTGTTGTAGAAGAAAATAACATTTGATTTTTGTGATTGTTGTGAATTTTATAAAAGACGAAAATGAATGAAGTGATGAGCTTCATTACTGTCAAAAATGGAAATACAGCAATATATATCTCTCTCTCTTACATGCTGAATACACTATTCTAAACACAACTAACTGCCCCGTAGATGTTCGACACATGGACGGAAGATAAGCTAAAGGAAAAACAAATAAAAATAAAGGAAATAGATAAGATTCTTTTTACTACTTAATGAAAAACATAAGAAATGAAACACGATTTCTTTTCACGCCTTCCCCAAGTTGAGCACTCATGTGAGTCACACATGCCCAACATAACCACTAGTTTTTGAAAAACTGAAACACCCAACGGCTTTGTGAGGAGACTCGCAGCTCATGTAAACATGGCTCAGGTGAATGAATCCTTCCTTTACCTTGTTTCTGATTAGGTGACAGTCGATATCTAGATGTTTTGTGCGTTCGTGGAAGATAGGGTTTTCTGCAATGTGTATTGTTGCTTGTTATCGCATCATACGGTGATAGGAGTTGGGTCAGGCATCAAAAGATCGACTCCTATGTTGTAAATCCATTGCAATTCACAAACCGTGCTTTCTAGGGCTCTGTATTCCGCCTCTGCGGATGATCTCGAAACTGTGTTTTGCTTTTTTGTTTTCCAAGATATGAGTGAGGTTCCAAGGAAAATGCAATAGCCCTGACTGATTTTCTTGTATCTGGACATCTTCCCCAATCTACATTATTGTACCCAATCAAGTTAAAGATTGACTTTGCTGAGTAGAATGAGCCCAATGATGGTGCTCCCTTTAGGTATCTCACTATGTGTATAGTTGCATCCCAATGAGCCTGTGTAGGCTTGTTCTTGAATTGGCTGAGCTGCTGTACTGCAAATGTGATGTATGGTCTTGTAAAATTTCGGTATAACAGTTTTCCTATCAATCTCCTAAACTTCTCAGGTTCCTCAAGCTCATTACCTTCTTCACTCCTTAGCTTGATTCCTGCAGGGAATGGTGTAGAGGAATGTTTGCAGGTTTTGAGTCCTGTTTTGTCTAGGATATCTAGCACATATTTTTTCTGTTTGAGGTATATCCCTTGCTCATTCCTTGCTATTTCAATCCCTAAGAAGTACCTTGCAAATCCCAAATCTTTGAGGGTGAAAGTCTTCTCTAGAACACTTAAGAGCCTTCAATTCCTGTGGATGTGTTCTTGTGATGAGAACCTCATCCACATACACTAATAGTGCTAGAAAACCATTCCCACTGGTTTATGTAAAAAGACAATGATCACAAGATGACTGAGTTAGTCCATAATTAGTTAGTTTCTTGCAGAATTTTGAGCTCCACTCCCTAGATGCCTGTTTTAGCCCATATAGGCTTTTTTTTTCAAGAGGCATACATTATCTGGACTTTTCTCTGTGTAGCCATCAGGGATTTACATTAGACTTCCTCTGTCAAATTTCCATGAAGAAAGGCATTATTTATGTCTAGTTGATGGAGTTCCCAGCCTTTCATTGTAGCAAGAGCAAATATCATCCTCACTATTACAATCTTAGCCCCAGGTGAGAAACTATTAGTATAATCAATTCCTTGTATTTGATGATATCCTTTTGCAACTAGTCTTGCTTTGAATCTTTCAACACTTCCATCTAGATTCCTTTTCACCTTGAAGACCCATTTTGATCCAATTGCTCTCTTTCCTTGAGGTAATGTTGTGATTTCCCAAGTGTTGTTTGACTCAAGGGCTCTGAGCTCTTTTTCCATTGCATCAACCCATCTTTGATCCTTTGTTGCCTCTCTAGAGTCAGGTAGCTCTCTCTCTTTATCCACCTTTGCTAGGAATGAGACATATTCTTCTCTGAACTATGGTGATGTTTGATAAGGATAGGTCTTGAGTGGATACATCATGTATGTCTGTTCTCTTATGTTTGCTAATCTCATAGCTTTATCTTATGTTGTTGTGTTGGCCACAAAGTCTCTTAGCCATGAGGGTTGATGACTGGTCCTAGCTCTCTTTCTCAAAGCTAATGGTTGGGTCTCCACTTCCTCTTCTGTTGTTTGTGAGGTTTGATTTGGACTCAGCTCCACAGAGTCCACTTGTTGCTCTTGTTCAAAGTTTTCAGTGTATCCTGGGTGAGACTCATTTGTTGGCAGAGGCACATCATTTCCTTGTGTTTCTTTCTCCTGATATGGAAAGACATCTTCAAAAAAATACCACATCCCTAGAGGTTATAACTTTGTGCTACTCAATATCATACAGCTTGTATCCCTTTGGTCCTGCAATATACCCAATGAAGATGCACTTGTGTGCTCTTCTCATGAATTTGTCCCTTGCTGGATGCACATTGGTAGCAAACACCAAGCATCCAAACACCTTCAACCTCTCAAGGTCTGGTGTTACCCCATATAGCACTTCAAATGGTGTTTTCCATCCTAGGACTGAGTTTGGCAGCCTATTGATGATGTGGGTAGCAGTCAATATAGAGTATGGTCAAAGTTCTGATGGTACATTTGACTGAAACATTAGTGCTCTTGCTACTTCTAGCATGTGTTTGTGCTTCCTTTCAACCACCCCATTTTGTTGGGGGTGTGTATGGACATGTGTTTTGGTGTAAAATCCCATGTTCTTGTAACATCTTCTGACATTCATGTCCTGTGAATTCTGTCCCATTGTCAGTCCTCATTAACATTGACCTTCATGTTGAATGGTGTGCTCACCATGCATAAAAAACTCTTCAATATTTCTGTGGCTTGACTTTTATGAGACAATGTGTATGTCCAGGTTTCCTTGCTGTAATCATCTACTATATTCAGTAGGTATGGGGTGTTTGAAATGCTCTCTCCTTTATATGGACCCCATATGTCTACATGCACTATGATATAGCCACATAATGATATACCGACCCAAAAACCCTATACTCGACCGGATAACTACTCAGAGTCGACATGCTCCCGTCGACATACTTAAATCGACTTCCGCAAAGTCGACTCTTCACAGAACGACCGCGAAGAGAAGGCGAAATCCACATAAATCGACTCCCAGAAGTCAACCTCACGCAGTCGACTCCCAATAGTCGACATCTACCTAAGACGAATAACAAGAGCATAGCCTCCGAATATTCTGACAATCCTAAGTCGACTTCCCAGTACTCGAGGTCGACTTCTCGCACCTCGAGGCGCGAGACGCACTGACGATTTAATACACTTGTGATATCTCTTGAAGTCTTTTATCTTGTAAGTGGATAAGAGGGAATCTTGTCATGACTCAGCAGCAAGAGGAGGCGAATTGACCGAAGTAGTTTAGACCTTTCAGGTAAACCGACCGGGGCATTTTGGGTACTTCAAGTAAGTGCTTCTTCCTATATAAAGGAGGTGAGGTAACCCTAAACCCTAACTTCCATTCATTCACACTCTCCTTCATACCTGCTGATGTTCTCCCAGAGCAGCCTCTCTTCATCTCTTTCACATAGTGACTTGAGCGTCGGAGGCTCTACGCCGAAAACACTTCTGGCGTTGAGTTCTTGCAGGTGTTGTTGCGGTCTAGCAACGGTTCGAAGGCGATTCAAGTAGATCTGAGCTTATTACCACCGGTTCACTCTAGATCTGAGAGTAGACCCATCATTTTGGCACCATCTGTGGGGAGTTCTTGAAGGAATTAAGAGCTTTGCACCTAGCTCCTATCTGTTTCTGATGGCTGAGAAGGAAGGTTTTCAGAGGAACTTGAATGAGGAGTTTAGGGGAGCTTGGACAGACAGGAGACCACCACCTGTCTCTACTCCTAGACCCCTAGTTATGCAAATGCTGGGATTACCACCATTTGGAGGACTTCCGCCGCCGGGGATGAATCTGGGTGGAGAAATACCTATTACCCCACCCGGAGTAAAGATGCAAGTGTTGACCCAAGTAGAAACAAGTCAAACATTAAACCCTAATTCAGGTGTTGGAGAGAAGGAACCAGTGGGGATGTCTCGACGTGAGGGAAAGAAAATTCAAGAAGTGCCGGAGCAGACACAAACACAAACCCGCGTCGAGGAACAAATGCTGATAATGACAAGGACCGAGATGCAAAAGATGATCGCTGAAGCTGTGGCCGCCCAGATGAAACAAGTGGTGCGAGTCGAGCAGAATTCCCAAGTTGAGCAGAACCCGCGGGTCGAGCAACAACCTCATGTTGAGCAAAAGGCTCAGTAGAACGTGCAACAAAACAGAAGGGCAGACGAGGAGGAGTCTTCCATTCGAACCGTCAACCCACAGGCAAGAGACGAGACATTGGAACAGCTGTTGGCCCAAGTCTGCGACTTGCAGGCTCGAGTCGGGGGTAAGAAGAGTAGATGAGCAAAGGAACATCCATTCTCGCAACAGATCCTGCGGGCCGACTTACCTCAAGGCTTCATGGAGTTGAACATATGGTACGATGGCTCCACTGGCCCGTCTTGACATCTGAGGAGTTTTGAGAACATGGCGGTGCTCCACTGCTACAGTGATCCTGTACAATGTCGCACTTTCCTAACGACTCTGAAGGGGTCAACCCAGGACTGGTTCAACCAATTGCCAGTTGGGTCGATTCAGGACTTTGATGGCTTCAGCTCGAGTTTCCTCAATCAGTTTGTGAGTGTCAGGGTGCAAGAAAAATCCTAACTCTCATTAATCAGTATGCAACAGAAGACGGGAGACTCGCTGCCAGATTACGTGGCGAGGTTTACAAGAGCGTGCGTCGATTGCCCAACAGCCACGGAAGAAATCAAATCAGAAGGGTTGACGAGAGGGCTGTTACCGGGACTGTGCAAGAACTCTTTAGCAAAATGGCCCGGTAAGAGTTCCGATGACGTGTTGGGGAGATGCGCTAAGCACATGAATGTCAAGGAGGCGGAGGCCGACTATCTACAGAGCATAAAGGGACCCTAGGCAGAAAGTCGAGACGATAAGAAAGAGAAGAAGGCGCACTCGATGGGGGAAAGGAGGGGATCTCCGCGAGCGGACAGGGGGGAAAGAAGATCTAAGGGATGGAGGCCGATCCAATACACACCCCTGTCGGCTCTTCATGCGAGAATACTAGAAGTAATGGAGAGGGAAATCCGCGACGACATGGTAAGATGGCCCAGGACGAGGAAGGATGGACCTGTGAAGCCCAAAAGCAATCTATACTGTCGATTCCACAAAGACTACGAGCATAATATTGACGACTGTAGACACCTCAAAGACAAGATCGAGAGGCTGATCAAAGTTGGTCATCTGAAAGAGTTTATATACAAAGATCGCGAGAGATCGAGTAGGAGGAGGGAAAGAAGTAAAAGCCCTCGCAAGAGGGCGAGATCGCCAGAGAAGGAGGAACTCTCCCCGAAAAGGGGAGTAATTCACATGATTTTTGGAGGGTCGACAGATGGAGATTCGAATCGAGTAAGGAAGGCGTACGCTCGAGGTCGATATACAAAAGTCGAGGTGCATCAAGTCGAGGAGAACGGGCCAATGATAAATTTTGGACTTGCTGATGTGGGAGAAGTTGAGAGGCCACACAATGATGCTATAATGATAACTGCACAGGTGTCGGGATACGAGGTGCAAAGGGTGTTTGTCGACACAGGGAGTTCGGTGAACGTGATCTTCTATGAATGTCTCAAAAGGATGGAACTCGACATCGAGCTCACACCTCTACACACGTCACTGTTTTGATTCAACGGATCGGAGGTCGCGCCCCTAGGAGAGACCATGCTCGCTGTCGTCTTAGGGAAATGCGACTTGAGGAAGGTGGAGATGGTAAGATTTGTGGTGGTCGACGTCGAGTCGGCTTATTATGTAGTTCTTGGGAGGCCGGCACTCAATGCCTTCCAAGCAGTGGTATCGACTTACCACATGAAGCTGAAATTTTCTATCGGGGACCAAGTAGGAGAAACTCGAGGAGATAAAAAACTGTCGAGAACGTGTTACCAAATTGCGGTGAAAACCAATAAGCGAGCTGAAATCAAAGAAGGAAAGAAACCTATGTAGAGTAAGAAGAGGCCGAGAGGGAGTGATCTCGAGCCACACGGAGAACTGATGGAGATCCAGATCGAAAAGAGGGAAGATCAAACTACCAAAGTCGGGAGGGAGTTGGAAGACGAGTAACGGAAACAATTGGTGGAGTTGCTGAAAGAATTCAGGGACATATTCGCCTTTTCCCCTGAAGAACTAACAGGAATTGAGCCAGATGTCATGGAGCACAAACTCAATGTCGACCCCCTCAGAAAGCTGGTGAAGCAGCGACTCATACATCATGGAGCTGAGATCGACAAAGCTATTGAAGTCGAGATGGACAAGCTACTGAAAGCTAAACATATCAAAGAAATCCAATTTCCCGAATGGATATCCAACACAGTAATGGTGAGGAAAGCACTAAACAAATCCGCGACTTGAACCTGGCCTCCCCAAAAGATCACTATCCCTTACCGAGAATCGACCAGCTAGTCAACTCCACGGTTCGCTGCGAGTTGCTGAGCATGATGGATGCATCCCAAGGGTATCATCAAATTCCCTTGGTCCCCGAGGACCAAAGTAAAGTGAGCTTCGTGACGAGCAAAGGGACATACTGTTATGCCGTCATGCCCTTTGAACTCAAGAATGCAGGAGCGACTTACCAGAGATTGATAGATCGCATGTTCAAACCTCAGATTGGGCGAAACATGGAAGTGTACGTGGACGACATCCTGGTAAAGGAAAAATCCTCGACTTCACACCCAGATGATTTAAAGAAAACATTCAAAACCATTAGAGCGTTTGGGATGAAGTTGAACCCAAGCAAATGCGCTTTTGGAGTAAAGGCAGGACGATTTCTGGGATACATCGTCACAAAACGAGGAACTGAGGTAAATAAGGACAAGGTGAAGGTCATACTCGAAATGGCCCCGCCGCGAAGCATTAGAGAGGTGCAAGTCCTGACGGGGAGAATCGCGGGATTGAGCAGGTTCATTGCTCGAGCGGCCTAGAAGAGTTTTCCTTTCTTCAAATTGCTCAAGAAAAAGACGACTTTCCTGTGGAGTGACGAGGCACAAATGGCATTTGAAAAGTTGAAAGAATTTCTGAGCAAGTTTGCCCTATTGACAAAGCCCGAGCCTGGTGACGAGTTGGTGCTGTATATCTCAGTGAGTGTGGTCTCTTTAAGTTCAGTGCTGCTTCGAGAAGAAGGAGGTTCCCAGCAGCCGATTTACTACACCAGTCGAGTACTCCAGGGCGCGGAGGCGAGATACTCCGAAGTCGAGAAAGCTGCTTTGACGTTGGTTATAACGGCTCGAAAGTTGAGGCCGTATTTTCTGAATCATACAATAGTAGTGAGGAATAACTTTCACTCGGAGAAACCTTGGGTCGACCTACTGTCTCAGGTCGGCTTGTGAAGTTGGCAGTCGAGTTGAGCGAATATTCCATCAAATATGAGCCCAAACGAGCCATAAAGGATCAAGCTTTGGCAGATTTCATCCAATAATGCACTAAGGGGGAAGAAAAGAAGTGAATGATGCATGTCGATGGGTCCTCTGCAGCCAAAGGATCTGGATTGGGAGTCGTCCTCGTGTCTGCTGAGGGCGAGCAGCTCGACTTTGCCATGAAAATGGGATTCAAGGCCTCGAACAATGAAGTATAATATGAAGCACTTATCAAAGGAATTCAACTCGCGATTGATGGTGGAGCAACTGAGGTCGTAGCACATTCTGATTCATAGTTCGTCGTGGGACAAGTGTTGGGAAATTGTGAAATAAAGGAGGATCGAATGCTGAGATATGTCGAGGAAATCCAGAGCCTAGTGCAAGGTTTGGAAAAATTTTAGTTAACACAAGTCCCACGAGAGGAAAACAAGCGAGCTGACTGGTTGACAAGAATCGCAAGTTCAAACGAAGGAAAGATGGAAAACCGCATTACCACCATGCACTTAGAAGGAAGTGTCTTGGGCGAAACAATGAAAGTCGATGAGAAGGACGATTGAAGGAAGTCGATTCGTGAATTCTTGCAGGGTCGAGTGCCTGCAGAAGACAAGCAAGAGGCGGAAAAAGTCGCTCGATATCTGAGCAAATACTTTGAAGTTGAGGGGGTCTTATATAAGAAGTCGTTGGTCGGGCCCCATCTGCGGTGTGTTTCCGAAGAAGAAGGAAGTTATGTCCTCAAAGAAATTCACGAAGGATGATGCGGAGCACATGCAGGGTCTCGAGCTCTAGCGGGTAAGGCCCTGCGAGCCGGCTATTATTGGCCAAAAATCCGAAAGATGGCCGAACAGTTAGTGCGGAAATGCGAGAGGTGCCAGCGCAATGGTCAAATTCCTCACATCCCAACTGAAACCATGACGACAATTACCTGCCTGATCCCCTTCGCCCAATGGGGAATCGACTTGGTGGGTCCACTGCCAATGGGGACGGGACAGAGGAAGTTTTTGGTGGTTGCAGTCGACTATTTCAGCAAGTGGGTCGAAGCAAAGCCCTTGGCCCAAATCACTGAGGAGAAAATGATCCAATTCTTATTCAACAACATTTGCTGCCGATTGGAATTCCGAAAGTGTTAATTTCATATAACGGAACTCAATTCTAGGGAAAACGGATCCAAGTATGGTTCCTTGACATGGGAATTAAACAACGATTTGCCTCAGTCGCACATCCACAAGCGAATGGGCAAGTCGAGGTAACTAATAGAATTATTCTCCAAGGACTGAAGAAGAAATTGTAGAAGGCCTCAGGAGCTTGGGTTTGACGAGTTAACAACGGTCCTATGGGCCTATAGGACGACTCTGAGAAGTTCAACAGGCAAATCTCCATTTCACATGGTTTACAGAATGGATGCACTTCTGCCAGTAGAAGTCGGCTTGAACTCTTACAGGTTGATATTCTTCGAAGAAAAGAAAAACGAAGAGATGGTCGAGGAGGCCCTCGACTTAATTGAAGAAGGACGTGAGGAAGCTTGGGTACAATCCGTCGAGTACAAACAGAAGATGCGCGCGGCTTTCGATAGGAAGGTCCGAACCAGACGTTTTCAAGTGGGGGATCTCGTCCTCAAATGAGCCGACGCTCTCAAGCATGTCGGGAAGCTCGAAGCTAATTGAGAAGGACCCTATATTGTCACAAAGGTGCTCGAGAGAGGTGTATACGAATTCGAGGACGGAGAAGGTCGGCAACTGCCGCAATCCTTGCACGTGATCCATCTCAAACGCTTTACGCTTAAGGCAATGTTTCAAACCCCCATTTTGTACTGAACAATGTTCCAATCAAATTTAGTAATGAAATGAATTTCAAGTTTCTGCTTCAATTATGTCTCTTACATTTACACATCGACCTTATTATGATTGTTTGAAAAATCAAAATTTTCAAAACGGCTATAAAGCCGACTAACTCTTATGACTACGAAGTTGTACTCTCGAGTGGAATATCGAGCAGGCTGCGAAGCCTACGACTATGAAGTCGACTAACACAACTACGAAGTTTTACTCTCGAGTGGAATCTCGAGCAGGCTACGAAGCCTACGACTACGAAGTCGACTAATACAACTACGAAGTTGTACTCTCGAGTGGAATCTTGAGCAAGCTACGAAGCCTACAACTACGAAGTCGACTAACACAACTACGAAGTTGTACTCTCCAGTGGAATCTCGAGCAAGCTACGAAGCCTACGACTACGAAGTCGACTAACACAACTACGAAGTTGTACTCTCCAGTGGAATCTCGAGCAAGCTACGAAGCCTACGACTACGAAGTCGACTAACACAACTATGACGTTGTCACTTTCGAGTGGAATCTCGAGTAAGCTACGAAGCCTATGACTACGAAGTCGACTAACACAACTACGACGTTGTCACTTTCGAGCGGAATCTCGAATAAGCTACGAAGTTTATAACCATGAAATCGATTTACACAACTACAAAGTTGTAACATTCGAATGAAATCTCATATATGCTATGTAAACAACTTAAAAATATCCACACAAAGAATATCAAGATAGCTATGAAGCTAAGTGCACAACCCACTAAATGCAACTACGATGATGAAGCTTTACGTTTAATCAACTACGAAGCTGCTAAAGTCGTTGCTCGACTTCGACCAGCTCGCAGGAAAGGTTGGGAGAAGACGAGTTGAAAACTTTTACGTTTATCAGCTACGAAGCTGCTAAAATTGTTGCTCGACTTCGACCAGCTCGCAAGAAGGGTTGGGAGAAGACGAGTTGAAAAACCTTACGTTTATCAGCTATGAAGCTGTTAAATTGTTGCTCGACTTCGACCAGCTCACAAGAAAGGTTGGAAGAAGATGAGTTGAAAAACTTTGTGTTTATCAGCTACGAAGCTGCTAAAATGATTGCTCGACTTTGACCAGCTCGCAAGAAGGGTTAGGAGAAGACGAGTTGAAAAACTTTACGTTTATCAGCTATGAAGCTGCTGAAATTGTTTCTCGACTTCGACCAGCTCACAAGAAAGGTTGGGAGAAGACGAGTTGAAAAACTTTGTGTTTATCAGCTACGAAGCTGCTAAAATGATTGCTCGACTTTGACCAACTCACAAGAAAGGTTGGGAGAAGACGAGTTGAAAAACTTTGTATTTATCAGCTACGAAGCTGCTAAAATGATTGCTCGACTTCGACCAACTCACAAGAAGGGTTGGGAGATGATATAGGGAAATAACAACAAGATAACGTGAAAAAACAAGCAACGTGGAAAACAACGAAAAGAAAAAGATAGAATAATATTGATAAGGGAAAATTCAGTACATTCTGAGTTGTCTCGACCTTTACAAATCCTGAAAATAGGTCGAGAACAACAAATATCCTACCATCTATTATGATTTTAAGATAATCTAAAAACATTGGCATAGCCCCAAAAGTCAGACAAACATGTCTAAGAGTCGGCATCCGACTTCTCAACAATGTCGTCCCTACCCTCCATCACAACGGTTGCAGACTTTTCTCCTTCAGCATTCTTTTGGTCCTCTTTCTCGGCATCTCCGTCGACAAGCGGCTCATTCCCCTGCCCCTCGACTTCCTCCTTCTCGTGACTAGCCCCACTTGGCCCGACTAATGCGGTCGGACCGGCCAAGGGGGTGGGAGGAACCTCGAATTGCGTGCTCAGGCCAGCTTTGCGAATGGCCCAAGCCTCGAGTCCCGACCACCACGGATAGTCATCCAGAAGAGACTCGTCACCCTCATAACCCTCCGGGTCGGGGAGCGTCGCCTTGACCTCCTCGCGGTCGAGTTTCCCAACGAATTCAGACCCCACCACCACTGTCTCCCATGCGGCGAAAGTATGCTCGAAATATTGGAGGGTGGCGGGGCAGAGCTTGTCGAGGAAAGTAGGGGAGTTTCAGGAGGCTCGGACGACCTCTTGGCGATAGGTCTCGAGAAAGATAGCGCCCATGGGGGACTTCAAGAATGTTCTGCGCCCCTCCTCGACGCCATTCTCTCTCTCGACTAGGCTTTCATCATGAGCCTTTTCGAGGTCAGCCTTCAATTTCTCGTTCTGATGACGAGCAACTGTCTTGTCAGCCTTTATTTATCGACGAGTGCCCTCGACGTCTCCAAATCTTCTTTCAGCGTGTCGATTTATTGGCGCTGGGCATCGCACCTATCTTGAAGAGCCTGGACAGAGATAGTGGGAGCCTTACTCTCCTCCTCGAGACAAGGAAGCACCGCGACAAGAAACTGAAAAGAATGAAAATAAGTAAAGATGACTAAGTCAATACGATAAGAGTCGATTAGGAAATGAAAGGAATACACGAGAGAGGCAGAGAATGACGTAGTTGGAGCGCTCGTAAGTGTTGCCCTCGACACGATCTTTATCGGCCTTGGGGATGAGAGATTTGAAATATTTGGCCACTTGGTGGGGATCGGGATGGTTCTAAAGTCGAGAGGGCATACCGACCATCACATCTGTGATGGTGACAGGGGAGGCGGAATTTTTCTTGACCACTTTATCCTTGCCCTTGTCGACTTTACGACGTTTGAGCTCGTCAGGTACTAGGACAACCGCTCTGTCATCTGCGGCCCTCTTCCGAGAATGAGAGCCCGACGATTTGTGCTGCTTGGCAGCACTAGGGATCTCAACCCTACACTTTTTCGCAGCAGTCGTCTCGACTGCTGCAGTGGCGGGCCTCGACCCCAAACCACTTCTGGGCCGAGGAGGAGGAGGAAGGGATCCACCAACCGACTTCTCGGTCTGCTGCTTCTTCTTCACCTTAAAGCGTTTGAGTGCTTTAACTGAAATAAAAACAAAAAACGGTCAACAATCACAATGCGAATAATCAAAACACAAAGTTGACCTGACGAGAAGAAATATTAATAGCTTATGAGGATCATCAAGATGAAGAAGACTCTCGTCAATGACAATACGAGCATGGTTGACTTAGTAGCGGTCCTTAATCAACTGTCGAGCACTGTAAGTCGACTAATTAAGTTCTTCCAGTAGCGTGACAAATTGATCGGAGCGAGGCCGTTTATTTTGCTTAACTTTAGAAGTAATACAAGTATTTACATAGGGATACATGTTGACGACAGGTCGAATGTAGACATACTTCGACTTCCACTCAGTGACATTCGACGAAAGATCGTCGAGAAAAGTGACACCAGAGCGACGACCCAAACAATGGGCGCCCTTGACGAGTCTGTAGCCATAGCAATAAAATAAAAATTCGGGCGAGAAAAAATGAAGTACTATCCGCGAGACGACTATGAAAGCTATCCTAATGCGAATCGCATTAGGAGAAAACTGGTTTATGGGTATACGATACATGTTGCTAATTGACAAGAGCTCATCTTGGATAGGAAAGCAGAGACCGAACATGACTTGGTCGATAAAAAACGTATGGCAACCAAGAGGAGGATGAGCGAAGTCGTTGCTAGGACCAGGGGCAACCAGCTCCCAATCAGAGGGCAACCCACTGAATTTCCTGAAGCCCTCGACCTCGGCTGCGGAGGCATAAGAAAAAGGATTTAGAACAACTAACCTAGCCAAAGGGCAGGCTACTGATACAACATTTTGAGACTCGAGAAGAGGAGTAATTATTGGTACAGACACAGGACTTGTTCTGTATACAGGAATATGTAAGAACCTAAGAGGAATACCTCGAGGAATGAGGTCGAGACGAGGAGAGCCTCCTCGATGGGGGCTCCTCGAGACATCCACCAAGCCACCCTCTAGAATTGCTTGGTCATATTCACCCCAGTCGATTCTTGAAGCGGATGCATGAGAAGAGGAAGACAACTCGGCAGCCAACTTAAACCCGACAACTTGCACTGAATCGGATGATTGATAACCCTCATCAATCAGACGCTCGTCCGTGTCAGGAGAAGAGTTAGAGTTGGAAGCTAAAAAAGGAGAAAAGAAGAGAGAAAAGTCGAAATTAGTAAGCTGCGAACTAACACACGGGGCATAACGAATAGAGTCGACTCGTGAAAGTCGTCGGTAGATAACTTGAAGAGATGAACATAATTCGGAGAAGAATAACTGTCGTAAGACAGTTGAAAAGACACGAATAAGTCAAGACGACTCAACTTCTCCCAATCTCAAAAGAGAGAAGTCGCAAGCCGCGATATTCAATCAACTCGACAGGAATGGGTCAACAAGTCGACAGGAGTCGACTTGAGAAGGGTAGCGAAATCGGATACAAACACCAAAATCGACTCAGTGGGAAAAAACACGTTGATAGCGCGAGGTCCACACGTTAAAGATCTAACACTAAAAATTACTAGAAAATACCAAGGACTCTTGAAGAACACGATGGAGCACACATGAACTCCAAACCCGAAAAAATCCAGAGAAACCGAAAAAAAAAACGAAAAAAAAAACTGATAGGAAGTTGAGAAATAAGGGAAAGGAATGGACTTATACATGGTGGCTCGATTAGTTGAATGCTGAAAAGCTTGAAGTCGTCGGAAAAGGAAAATGCCGGGGAAGCCGAAGATCGCTGCGGTTGCCGGAGAACTTGAGAAAGATTGAGAAAGTTCGAGGGTTTGGGAGCATGAAAAGTGAGATGTTTCGCAGGGGAGAATTATTTATACTGAACAATGAAATACCAACCGTCAGATCAAAATAAGATCCAACGGTCACGATGGGGTGCATAATTCGAAGAGACAGAAATTGAAGTGACACGCGCCACTTCGAAATTTGAAATTCAAAAAGAATGTCAGAATGTCAGACTTATCTAAAAAGTAATCATATTGGATTGAGAGGTATCCCGACCAAATGACGAGACGAGTTATCTACGCGACAGGTAAAAGTGGATATTGCGATTTAAATCAAATAGGTGCAAAACTCAACCACCAAATTTACTCTTAAGCATTCGACTGCTTAGAGTAATTTTCGGCGGGGGACTAGATGATATAGCCATATAATGATATACCGGCCTAAAAAACCTATACTCGACCGAATAACTACTCAGACCATCCACATGTCGACATGCTCCCGTCGACATACTTAAATCGACTTCCGCAAAGTCGAGTCTTCACTGAACGACCGCGAAGAGAAGGCAGAATCCACACAAGTCGACTCCCAGAAGTCGGCCTCACGCAGTCAACTCCCAATAGTCGACATCTACCTAGGAAGAATAACAAGAGCATAGCCTTCGAATATTCCAATAATCCTAGGTCGACTTCCCAGTACTCGAGGTCGACTTCTCGCACCTCGAGGCGCGAGACGCACTGACAATTCAATACACTTGTGATATCTCTTGAAGTCTCTTATCTTCTAAGTGGATAAGGGGGAATCTTGTCTTGACTCAGCAGCAAGAGGAGACGAATCGACCGGGGTAGTTTAGAACTTTCAGATAAACCGACCGGGGCATTTTGGGTACTTCAAGTAAGTGCTTCTTCCTATATAAAGGAGGTGAGGTAACCCTAAACCCTAACTTCTATTCAGTCACACTCTCCTCTATAGCTGCTGCTGCTCTCTCAGAGCAGCCTCACTTCATCTCTTTCACATATTGATTTGAGCGTCGGAGGCTCTACGCCAGAAACACTTCCGGCGTTGAGTTCTTGCAGGTGTTGTTGCGGTCTAGCAACGGTTTGAAGGCGATTCAAACAGATCTGAGCTCATACCACTGGTTCACTCTAGATCTGAGAGTAGACCCATCACACTATCTCAAAGATGCCTTCTGAATTTATCTCACTTCTTGGAAAAATCACCCTTGGTTGTCTTGCCTTATGACAGACTTTACAACTTTTCAACTGCTTATCTATTTGTTTTGTGCATTTTTGATTAAGGCATTTCAGGTGTTTCATTGCCCGCACTGGGCTGTGGCCAAGCCTTTGATGCCATAATTGGCAGTTATCTTGGCTGTTGTGAAGACATGTTTCATCCTGTGACATGAGAAATCTGGGATGGATCCCTTCTACTTTTGTCATCCTCTGCTCGAAGGTATACAATATATATTTTGCTTTCCCTATGAGTAGTATCTTGTCATCTTGGACCTCCTGTATTCTGCAGTGACTTGGTGTAAAAGGTACATCTCATTTCATGTGTTTGACAAAGCTGAGCCACTGATATGAGATTGAATTTGAAGGTTGGCACCAGTAACACCTCTCTTAGTGCCAATTCATTCATGAGTCTGAGTGTTCCTACATGCTTTACAACTTTGATTGTTCCATTTGGTAGACAGACTGAAATTGGATCTTTTAAGCAAGTGATCTCAGTGAGCAAAGTAGAATTTGAGCACATGTGTCTGGTTGCTCTTGTGTCTAAGATCCAATTTGTTTTGCATGTATTTTCTTCAAAGTGCAGGGCATATTGCATTCCACCATTTGTTCCCATGCCATCTGTCTCTACAAAATGTGCATAACTGAAGTTGGTCTCACCCATGTTTGAATTTTCTATCATGTATTTTCTTATCTCCTGTTGGATAAGATTGCTCATGTCCATCTGACTGCTTTTGGTTCCTTCAACCTCCATGGAACCTTTTTGAACTTGTTTCCCTTTTGACCCTACCATATTTGCCATGTTGTTCTGTTCGTGCCTGTTCTCTTTCGGTTGTTCCCACCAGTCAGGGTACCCATGAATTTTAAAGCATTATTTCACTTCATGTCCATTCATTTGACAGTGCTGACAGAAGAGTTTGGCCTTCTCTTCTTTAGTCCTTCTCATGTTCACCTTACCCTTGTTTCCAGTCCACCCACTTTGGTTGCTGGAATTTATGCTTGAATTTTGCACTTTCCCCATAATTGCACTGTTTTCTCATAGTTCTTATGCACCAGTTTGAACACTTCTTTGCCTTTCAACCCTAAGGGTCTAGGTTATTATGTTCATCCTAGAGTTTCTTCAACTTGGTAAAGTACATCATGATGGACATACTTCCTTGGTTCATGTTTGTAATTTCCTTCTGCAATTGAAACAACAAGGATTAGCATAAATAAAAGCCTCAACTAAATGTTTCTGCCAACTCATCCCACAGCTATTTCGTTGTGTTAGCATAAATAAAAGCCTCAACTATGTCTTTTGAATATCGAATTGAGAATCCAAGATGTAACCATCCAATCTACTCTTTTCCATTTTTCATACTCTAGTGAATTTTTTTCAAGTTCTGGTGTAGTGCCATCTATGTACCCAAGCTTTGTTTTAGCTCCTAGAGCTATTCTCATGGATTTGCTCCAAGGTAAGTAAATGTTACCTGTTAATGGAGATGTCACGAGTGTTGCGCCAGGATGATCGGAGTTTTGCTGGTATGCTTGCACAATGATTCTGTTAGCCACTTCGACCTGTCCATTAGCTTGCAGGTGCGCCACTGCAACAAATTTCTGATTCATTTTCATCTCCTCGCACCACGATTTGATTCTCGACCCATTGAACTACGTGTCATTATTCATTATTAATGTCCTCGGAATACCATATTGACAACAAATGTTTGAGAATAAGAAGTCGATCACCCTCTTCTCGGTTATGGTAGCTAATGCCTCTGCTTCGACCCATTTCGTGAAATAGTCTATCACGACTAGCAACCACTTGCATTGCCCCGTTCCTTGTGGTAGAGGCTCTACAATGTCAATTCCCCACTATGAAAAGGGAATAGGGGTCGACATCGGCATCATCTCTTCTGTGGGTCTATGCGTGGCTACATCATACATCTGGCAGGGTCGACAAGCTGTCACCATCTTCAATGCATCGGCACTCATGGTAGGCCAGAAATACCCTGCCCGCAATGCTTTCCTCACGAGCGCTCGTGTAATAGCCCAATTCTATATTAATAAAAAATGACAGTTTTTAGTTCCAAGTTGAACTATTTTCTTTTATTAATATTGCTCGTTTTCAGTTCCGAGCCCAGTTATTCAGCTGTTCAATCTTAGTTATTAATTCTGATCCGTTATTTTAGAAATGGATTTTATTCAATTAGAGATAATTATTCCAGTTGACGAATAATCGAGACCGAGTATGTTTCGATAAATCCTCCAAGTCAAGCGGTGTCCGGAACCGAGTTGTTCGGTCACGAGCCTCGCGCCTAGTTCCCGCCTAGTCAAGTCTCAAGCTCTAGCCGTCCCGAGTCTTGTTCGAGCCCTAGTCGTGCTCATAGCCTTACTTAGAATATTTTCTAAGTATGAGATCATTTTATCGAGCCGGAGTCATCGTTTCCCTCGGCCAAGTATAACCGCACCAAGCTCGTGCGTAGCCAAGGTCACTCGCGCCAAGGTTCGCGAGTGCGCACCAAAGCCATGCCAAGGTGGCCCTATCTATAGCGGAGTGATTATGGGAATTTTTTTTAAGTGTTTTGGAGCTCTTAAGTCAGCCCTTATAAGTGCTTCATGCTCAGTCTAAGTCCTTAGTGCCGAGCCAAGTAATGCGCGCCCATGGCCCATAGTCGTGCCGAGAAGGGCTCATAATTATAGCTGAGTATTATGGGTAATCTTCTAAGTATTTTTGGCCATGAGCTCAGACCTTATAACGCAATGTCCCCGGCCCAATTATGTTGCTCATTCGGCCCTAGCAAGCCATGTGCCGAGCCCATGAGTTGCGCGCCCAAGCCCGTAAGCGAGTGGATGTGCAAGCCCAATCCTTGGCCCATGGTGATTAATTCCGAGCCCAAGTTCAATGGCCCATATCATGCGTGTGTCAATGACATTCTGGTGGTTAATTTAAACTTAAGTATGCCTTAACAAGGTTTAAGGAAAGTCACATGGCCATTAGGTATATTTTAATATGAGTGGAGTGGGCATGTAATTCTTTAATGTTGGTGTAAGAGTGCACTACCTTCTCCTCCACCTAAGGCCGACCAGAATCTGGTTCCCTCCACCATGTGTGCCTCGGTCAGACCAAAGTCAGCTGCTCCACCACCCAAGCCATGCAAGACCGTGTCAGACCACCTCAAATTCCATGCGCAAGTGAAGGGATTGTCTCCCAGTTTGAGCATAGTTCCCTCCGCCCAAGTCCTCTATTTTAACCTCAACTCCCAGCATTTGTTCACCTCCTGGACACTTAGTTAAAGTGAGCTAAACACTTGAGGAAAAATAGAGATAGAAACTGAGAGCAAGGCACAAGTCCATTGCAGCGCGCGAGAGAAAAAGGGGGAGCCTCTCCGAGCCTTACACCACTCCAGCCTTACACACTCGTGGTCTATCGTTACCATATTTTTGGTTGATTTTTGTAATTCTCCATAAGTCCTAAGTCTCATCCATTATCTATTGGAGCTCGAGTTTGCAAGAGGGGCCGCGAGCTAGCCCGATCTAGGACCCTTAGTACCATTTCGAATTTTGAGCAAGGTAAGCTCTTATCTATCATTTTTCCCAGCTTATACATGATAAATTAGGAATTATCATGTTGAAAAATGATGCCATGCACGTGAGATATATGAAGTTATGGCTTTTCGAACTTATAAGCCTTGAATTCGGAAATTCTTGTGCATGCATGCTTAGGCCGACTTTCATAGCTTATTATCTCTCAAAAATCATGAGAATGACATTGGTAAAAGATTGGCATGTTTTGAGTTCGTATGTTCGGTCAAGTTGCTAAGTGAAATCGAGCCATTTTCACCTCTGAACCAAAGTCCATGTGCATGCATGTTATGACCAATGTTCTAGCCTCCATAGCCATGATTTTTGATGTAGATTACTCGACCCTAAGTGAATTTATATGTTTAGCAAGTTCATTTCGTTGACCTAGTGTGGCCACGAGCCGTGTAGGCCTTATAAGCCCACCTCATTATCCACCCGAGGTCTCTCAGTGACTTATGGCATTTTTTATGTCTATTATGTCATACTATGTTGGGTTGGTTCAGTAGTCACCGGAAATAATGGCCGGAAGACCGGCAAGGACCGGCTAGGGTCACTAGCCGCGCCAGTCGTGCGTTCCATGCCCGTGCCGCGTCGCAGAGGCCAGACAGTGCCTCTGTCTGTGCCCGCGTCTAGCGAACGCGAGGCACCGCAGCCCTCAGCACACGCGACAGCGCCCCAGCAGCGCCTATCCGTGCCAGTGAGCGAGGTCTTGGCGCCAGTCGCACCCAAGCACCTCCGACAGCGCTCGGCCGTGCTGTCCAGCGTCAGTGCACGCGTGGCTTCCAGCCAGTCGCTCGTGCTGCGCGGGGTAAGCCTTGGGTCGTGCCAGTCGCACGCCGTAGCACCCAGTGCCGTGCCTAGAGAACCCTACTCGTGTTCCTTGGGTCCAGTTGGCCACGGGACGTGCCCAGCATCACGCCCGCGTGCCCAGAGTAGCCCGACAGCGCTCTACCAACCCCAGTCGCGCCAGAGTCGCGTGAGTAGTGCCTGGCTTCGCCAGTTCTCGCGCCAGCCACACTCGGGCCGTGACCAGTCGCACGCCCCAGTGCCCAGTCGCACTCCCAGCGCCCAGTTGACCTCGACTGTGCCCAGTAGCACCCGAGTGGCACCAGTCGTGCCCGTGCTCGCGCCAGCAGCGCACCAGAGCACCCAGTCACCCTTAGTCGTGCCCAGCAGCACCTAGTGGCACCAGTTGTGCCAGGGCTTGTGCCAGCCGCACCTGCCCGCGACCAGTAGTGCCTGGTACCAAGGCCCGGTCGCACCCAGCTCGTGCCTAGTGCCGTGCCAGGGCCCCAGCCGGCCTAGCACGGGACCGATCTCGGCCAGTCCGAGCAGCCCTTGACCATCCGATCCAGAGTGACCCGCAGTCCAACCCGGTCCGATTCAGCCCGACCCAGTTCAGTTAGTTAGCGAACCGGCCGGTTTAACTTGTGGTTCGAGTCAGTATTGGTTCGAGTATTTTGGTCCGAGTTATATTTCAAAATTTTAGTAATTTTTCCGAGCCAAACTAGATCAGTTGAGCATGTCAGTCTAATTTTCAGACTTAGAATTATTTTAGTGAACCCATAGAGCGTTCCTTTTTATCCGGATGAGTAATCTGATAGAGTAGAGCATCTTAGCATATTATTGAGCATATGACGAGCGTAGTACTTAGTATATTTGTTTGTTTATATTTTTATGTAGCTTGAGGAGTCAGCTACCAGCACAGCCGTGCTTACATATTTTCAAAGCAGATCAGGTGGGGACCCAGTCTGGGTTATACATTGAGTATAATAGTCGATATCACGTTCAGGTATGTATATGAGTTTTATCCGCTTGGGGTTAAGGCCAAGTTTGCCTTCCCTAAGTTCTGGTGGATGCCTAGTTCGACATAATTATACCATCAGAGTGTGCACACGGTTACCGGCCAGAGAGTCCGGGAGTTACCGGCCAGAGTGTTCCGGGAGTTACCGGCCATAGTGTTCCTGGAGATTTCAGTTATTCATATATACCGGTTCTGTGATATCATTATTATTATTGCTGTTTACTTTAGAATGAGTTTTTATGAGTACAAGTGGACCGTACTCACCCCCACTTTATATTTTCAGATGGCAGGGTCGGCGGGCAGGCGTGAGTCCAGCTGTGGTTGTTGTGGTCGTGGATTCGGCATAGCGAGCCGTTCCAGGGACATTTGTTATCATGTTTTGTATAACTAACATCACCACGCGTTTTCAGTCTTCCGCTATGTGTGTTTTATTTCGAGCTTGCATGACAGTATTTCAGACTTAAACGTTTTTACCCGGTTCGCCAGCACGAACGGGTCTAATTTCACATGCTTGATTCGATAAAACATTAATCTGATTTTCTTTAAGTCTAAACCAGTAGATAGACCAGTTAAAGAAAACGGATTTTTAAAGCAGATAATTTTTTAGCAGCATCCCGAGGTAGTTTGCAAACGATTTCGAAAAATTTATAAGCGTTTTCGAAAGTTAGAATTTGCGAAAAATTGGCCCTAAGTAGCGGGGTGTTGCAGCTCGCGTCTTTATGTGGCTGCCGCTGCACCCCTTATGTATCTTCCGTAGCACATACTCTCCCTCTTCGACCGAAACACATTTGCGGTGAGGCCCTTCGTGTGCCTTCTTGTACAGATTATCCCCTTTTTAGAAGAACTTCGAGGCCCTACGCACCAACTTTTCCGTGGCATTTCTATCTTCTGGTCGTTCTCCTCGCGCCAACCAATTTCTGATTTCTTCTCTCCAATCGACCCATTCCTCTACCGCCAGGACTTGGTCTATTGAGCTCTGCTCCATCTGCAGCAGGGTTATCGACCTAGAGCCGCACTCTGTCAATGAGTTGGCCATCTTGGCGTGCAAGTCCGCTCAGGTGTTCTCGCTCTGCGGTATTTTGATGATTTCCCACTTGGTAAAGCCTTTGAGCAGCTCGTGCACCTTGTCTACGTACTTTCTCATCTGGTCCTCCTTTATCTCAAATTCTCCTTTGATTTGCCCCACTACGAGCTGTGAGTCCGAGTGCAGTTAGACCTGCTGACCTCCTGCGGCTAAAGTGAACTAAATGCCCTTCATCATCGCTTCGTACTCGGCCTCGTTGTTCAAGGCGTGAAAGTTCAATTTTACTTCATACTCCAGTCGGTCTCCCTCCTACGTGGTTATAACTACCCCGACTTCTGCTCCTCCCTTAGCGGAGCTGCCGTTCACGTGTGTCTTCCACAGCCCCGGTTCTCCCTCGGTGGTTAGCTCTCGGATGAAATCCGCTAAGGCCTGCGCTTTTATGGCTCTTCGAGTTTCAAACACTAAATCATATTCGCCGAGCTCCACTGTCCACTTGGTGAGTCGACCAGATACATTGGGTCGACCCAGCGTATCTCCTAATGCCATGTTAGTGCGGACGATAACCTTGTGGTTCAAGAAATACGGTCTTAGCTTCCGAATTGTGATAATCAATGCCAGAACCACCTTCTCAATGTCCGAGTATCGAACCTCTGCCCCTTGCAACAATCGGCTTGTATAGTATATGGGCCTTTGATGTCGATCTTTTTCCTTTAGTAGGACCGAACTAACCGCCACCTGCCCTACGGATAGGTACAATACCAGCTCGTCTCCCGGCTCTGGCTTCGCTAAGGGGGGAAACTCTGCTAGGAACTCTTTGAGACGCTCGAACGCCTCTTGCGCGGCCATCGTCCACCTGAACTTCGCTCTTTTCTTCAAGGCCTTGAAGAACGGGAACCCCTTTTCGGCTGCTTGGGCTATGAATCAACTAAGGCCTATCAATCGACCCGCCATTACCTGGGCCTCGCGACTGTTTTTGGGGGGCTTCATCTCTAAGACCGCTTGTACCTTAGCTGCGTTCACCTCGATTCCTTTTTCAGTAACAACATATCCCAGAAATCAACCCGTCTTCACCCCAAACTTGCATTTGGCTGGATCAGCTTCATACCATACGCTCGCAGGGTGTTGAACGTCTCCCTCAGGTCTCCAATGTGGTCAGCAGCTCGTCTACTTTTCACCAACATGTCGTCGACCAAGTGCTGGTATGTGGCTCCTGCATTCTTTAATCCTTTGGCCGTGACGAAGCTAACCCTTTTCTGATCGTCCAGCTAACGGGATTTGATGATATCCTTGAGAAGCGTCCATCATGCTCAAAAGTTTGCATCCTACCGTCAAATCCACTAACTGGTCTATCCTCGGCAGTGGGTAATGGTCCTTGAGGCATGCTTTGTTCAGGTCTCAGAAATCCAAACACATCCTCCATTTGCCCAGCTCCTTCTTCACCATGACCGCATTGGATAGCCATTCCGGGAATTGGATTGGTCTAACGTGTCCTGCCCGCAACAACTTCTCTACCTCCTTCTCAATGACCAGGTCCAGCTCATGTCCAAAGTGCCTACGGTTCTGCTTCACAGGTTTCATCTTCTTGTCCACGTTGAGGCGATGGACCGCCAGTTTTGGGGTCCATACCGGTGAGCTCTTCGAGACTAAAGGCAAAGATGTCCACAAATTCTCTCAATGTTTGCACCAATTTTCTTGTATGTCCTCTGGCAAGTCCTTTTTAACATGGGTTGTCTTCCCTTCTACCCCTTCGACCAGCTCAATCTCGAGGAGTTCGTCCCGAGTGGCAACATCGACCCTAACTTGCTTCTTCTACTGTACAATTATCTTTTCCACCTTTCTTTTTCCTGACTGTCCTTCTTTGATAGTGGCCTGGTAGCAAGACCTCGCTATCTTTTGATTGCCCTTAACCTCCCCTACTCTACCTCCTACTCGAACTTCAGCTTTCTAGAATAGATTGAGACTATCGCCCTGAAGGTATTCAAGCTGGGTCGCCCCAATATCACGTTGTATGCAGACCCAGTTTCAACGACCAAAAATCTGATCATCTTCACCTGCTTTAGGGGTGTTTCCCCTAACGCCACGGGGAGAAGGACTTCACCGAGGGGGACTACCTCCGCACCGCTAAAATCGTACAATGTCATCTGCACCGGTTGTAGGGGTAGCTCTAGCTTCATCTTGTCAAGGCAGTGCTTGAAGAGTATATCTACTGAACTTCCCGTGTCCACAAAAATGCGCTTGACATCAAAATTTGCTATCTCCGCCGTTATCACCAACGTGTCGTTATCGGGCATGGCAACACCCCCAAGGTCTGCTGGGCCAAAGTGAATAAGGGGTATTTCCTCCGCCAATTGGAACTCTTCTCTCATCGGCTCTTCCGAGGCCCTCGCGTACCTCCGCCTCGCCCGATTCGAGTCTCCATCCATCGGTCCTTCGGAGATCATGTGAATTACCCCTTTCTTCTGCTGGTCCTTATCAGGATCTTCACGATCATCCTGCCCCATCTTCTCGTTCTTCTTCCTTCCTCCTTCCGGGTCTTTATCCCTTAGTACGAACTCCTTCAAATGTCCCACTCGCATGAGCCTTTCTACCTCATCTCTTAATTCCTTGCAGGCGTTAGTGGTGTGACCGTACTCTCTATGGTATCGACAATAGAACTCTGGTCGCCCAATAGGTACACCATTTTTTCTTGGCAGGGGTCGAGGTCGATCTAGTATCCTCAGACTGGCCCTTTTCTTTAACACCGCGAACACTTGCCCCCATTGCTCATTCAGGGGTGTATAACGGTCGAACCTCTGGTCCAGTTTTCACCCTTTCTCGTCTACCCGCTTACTCTCTCGCCCTCTCTTTTCTGTCATCGGGTTGAAGGGGTCGCTGCTCCTGCTTCTTTTCCCTCATACTATCTCTTACGAGGAAATCTGCTTGTGCCTCTTCCATGTTCATATATTTGCCTCCTCTTTCCAACATTTCATCAAAACTTTGGGCCGGTCTTTTGGATAATGAATCCCGAAAGGGTCCAGGTCACAGTCCTCAGGTCAATCCGCCAGCGTTTATCTCTTCTGTGGAGGTTGGCACTTCGACGCACGCACGAGTGTAGATGTTTATATAAGCTTGCAATGTCTCTTCCTCCCTCTGCTATAAATTTATCAAAGATAAGTACATCTTCTCATACTTTCTCGCGCTCGAGAACTGGTTGGTGATCAATGAACTGAAGCCTCGAAAATCTTTAACAATGTCTGGTGCCAACTGATGGAACAAATCTTGGGCAGCACCCTTCAATGTGGTCAGAAAGGCTCGACAGCACACCGCGTCGCTGTATCTATGCAACACCGCTATGTTCTCGAAGCTCCTGAAATATCGAGCCGGATCAGTAGAGCCATCATATGTCATGGTAAGTTCTCAAAACCTTTGCGGCAGCTCTGCTCTCAACATTTCATCTGCAAACGGGTGACGTGAATGACACAGACTCCGGCGCCCGTTGACCTTCTCCTGAAGCTCGCGCAACTGCTACGTCGTGCGCTCTAAGATCGGGTCTCTGGAAGTTGTGATAAGGCTCCTGACAAATGGACCGATTGCTCTGGCTCATGCTCCTGCCCCCCTACGACTTGCTGCCCCACTGGTCGAGCTATCGTCTCAGGTCGAGCTTTCATCTCCCGTGCTTCAGGTCGAGCCTCCAGCCCTTGAGTTGCAGGTCGAACGACTACTCCTCTACTTGGAGGTGAGATCGACGCCATCCTTGCCTCTACCGCGGCTGCTATCATCCTCTCCAACGCACTAGGCGTGATTTGTATGGGCTGCTCCGGGATGAGAAGCTGAGTGTTTGCGCCGGCCCCCTCCGCCGTCTCTTCGTGGAGCTGTGTTTCCTCTCCGCCTGTCCCACGGCGTGATACGCCCGCACCCAGCCATGTTGGCGTCTCCATTATATCCGCTTGCACTGGGATATTTGCGATTGCTCCGGGCAACTCCGGTGGCCGCTGGATAGCAGGAGCTCGAGTCGCCGGCGTGATTCTACACAACACCCACCTCGGCGGCGGCCCCGGCCCTACAGGACGCTTGTGCAACTAAGAGTTATCCTCTTTTCTCTGCTCCTGCTCTCTTTCCTCCTCCATCTTCTTCACTTCGTTTTCTCCTTCTTAACTTGTTTTCTGATTGCTATGTATGAGATATCACCAGATCAATGCCGGTTGAGCTAGGGTCCCCACAGACGGCGCCAATTTGATATGGTCCGAGATGAGTGGATCCGGTTTTCCGAAAGGTCTTCTCCGATTTGGACGTGGATCTACCGGTTCGGTGCGGTCCAAGTCTTTGAGTTCGCTGGTACCTGCAAAAGCGCCGGGATTGCTCCGGCGCCCAAGTCAATATCTCGTAATATAAGAATAAAGTGTAATAAATGTAACAGTGTTGATAATAAATGAGTCTTACCTAATAAATGTGGAACTTCAATATATATATAGCGTTTAGTTGTACAGACTCTCCTCTGGGCTATAAGTTCTCAAATATCCCTTGACCGAGTGCGATTCGGTCGATGCCCGGTCATATGGGTCGACATTCGACCCGCCTTATTCTCCTAGTATGCGGTCGACCTCGGGTATAAGCTCGACCACTTGATTCGGTCGACCTGCCTTCGACCTTGGGATTACGCTCGACCACTTGACCCGGTCGAGCTACCCCTCTACCACCGCTACCCGACCCTTATGTCATGGGTCCACGTCCGGTTAATTCGGGTTTATCAAACAATAGATAATGCCTAGCATCATATATTAATGCTTAGAATCATAAAATCTTAAGAAAAATGCTACAAGTACATAATAGATATACATAGTGGAGTACATAACACTCACATGGAGTGAGTTCATTTGATTTTTTATTTGGAAAATGCTACAATAACATAATAAATGTACATAGAGGTGTACATAACACTCACATGGAGTGAGATCCACTTGATTTTTTATTTTGGAAAATGCTACATGTACGTAATAATGTACATAGGGGTGTACATAACATTCACATTGAGTGAGACCTACTAAAAATAAAAAATCAAGTGGACCTCACTCCATGTGAGTGTTATGTACACTATGTACATTTATTATGTACATGTAGCATTTTCCTTTTATTTTTGGTAGGTCCCACTCAATGTAAGTGTTATGTACAGCCCCATGTACAATATTATGTATTTACAGCATTTCTCTTTTTTTTTTTGTAGGACCCAGTAGTTAATGTGAATGTTATGTACCCCTTTCAATATTATGTACCTATAACATTTCTCAAATCTTAAATTATATACGAGGGATTATACAATTTATCACTGAACAATTTTATCACAAAATTATTGTTATTGTTACGTATCAATTGAATAAATTTGAATCAGTATGAGTTTTATGGCTGTCTATAGATACATCTTTAAATATCAAATAAAATATTAAAATAAGCACGATAAATTATGTTTTATTTGTCTTTTTTATTGGACTTCTAGCTAATAATATTCGATTATTTAAAATATAAATTATTGTTTGTAATTGATGTTACATCATCAATTCACTTGTAACATCCACTTTAAGGTGGAGTTGTTACTCACCTCCATTATGTATGGAGTTATAAGAGTTAATGAAGTGGAGATTAAAGGCTTCACTTAATGAATAGTTGTATTAAGACAACTATAAATTGATGCTTTGTGCATCATGAAAAGTGAACAATACGAGGAGAAAAAAGAACAAAGCAACACAAATACTATAAGTCTTTATTTAGTGCATATTCTCTTGTTGAGCCGAAACCATCACAAGGCGGCTCGGGTTTTAGAGCGTGGAGGATACCGACGACTCTAGTAGCCGTCGGATAAGAGATACGGGCAGGTTTTCGCTTCCGCTACATAAGGTTAGTCCTATATATATTTATATATGTGTTATATAAAACCACTAACAGTGGTATCAGAGCCTGTTTATTCCTCCGGCGCATTTTTATAAAAGAATATATTTATGTATTTGTTACATAAAATTCATTCTCTTTTAACTATGTGTTAAATATAGAATGAGTGTCATTCATGAATTTGTGATCATGAAAATGACATAAAAAAAAATAATAATAATAATTAAGATGGAGGAACAATTAGATTTTGTGGCCTAATTAATATATAAACAAAGAGTAAAAATTATTATTATTATTCTTTGGTTAATAATAATATTTGTTATTATTATGGTTTTCAAATATTTATATGGTATTATTGTTTACCATTTAAAAAAAAAAAATCTTTTTAAAATTATCATAATATGTGTTATTATGATGAAAAGAATAAATCAATATTTTTGTAATATTGTGTCAGCTTCTTGTTATTATTTAAATTATCTAAGTAATAATTAAATAATTATTTAATATGATACATGAATATATGTTATTCATGTTATGAAACTTAAATATCTTTGTGATGTTTATATTTATTTAATACGATACATGAATATATGTTATTCATGTTATGAGACTTAAATATCTTTGTGATGTTTATATTTGTGTTTATTTGTTGAACAATAACATCAATAAATGAATATGTTTCATTGGAATAAGATTAATTAAATTATATTTATTTTTGTTTGTGTTATTTGTGATGATTATGAGCTTGGCGAAATTTTCGAACTCATGGCATAAACAAAAATAAAAGTGATAATTTAATTATATTGACCTCATGCTTAATATTCATTTTATATACTTGTAGATGACAACTAAATCTATGATTGGAGATTTGTCCTCCAACGAAAAGCTAGATGGTACCAATTACGACATCTGACATAGGAAGATTCAGTATCTTCTTAATGAACGCGAGGTTTTGGAAACCTTGTCCACTACTGTGATTGAATCAAAGGATACTGCTAGTGCGCAGTACAAGGAAGAATTGACAACCTATGAAACGTGGTCCAAAAAGGATCGTTCTGCACGCTATACTATGTTGTATTGCATGCATAATGACCTTATTGGAGAGTTTGAGAATTGCCCCACGGCTAAAGACATGTGGGACAAGCTTAAGGTCACCTTCGGGCAAACTTCGGCTACTAGGCTCCGTGCCTTGAACCTAAAGTGGATGGATTACAATATGGATCCTAAGCACTCTGTTGCCGAACATTTGCGTGTCATGAGTGCCATGATACGTGACCTAAAAGCTGCGGGACGAGATGTATCTGATGAGGAGCAAGTTCTAAATGTGGTTTGTTCACTTCCAAATGATTCTGAGAATTGGAAGAACTTCAAGCTCCTCATGGCTCATAGCGAGAACGTAAAAACTTTTTCAGAACTCGCTAAACATATTGAAATGGAAGTAGAACGTCACAGGACGTTAGCACCTTCCAATCTTGCATTTGTTGCCGGTGGTGGTCAAGCCAAGGGAAATAAACGCAAACGAGCCAAGAAATTTTCCCATCCTTCTCAAAATTTTGGATCAAATGGTGGTTCAAAGAAACAACTTATGGCACATGGCCAAAGGGAGAAGAAAATAGCGCGTGTGAAGTGCTATAATTGTGGACAGAAAGGTCATTTCGCTCGTGATTGTGCTGAGCCGAAAAAGGTACCTTCTACCACTAATTCTTTTGAACTCAAACTGTCATGTTAGGGAATGGGAGCGAGGACTGTCATGTTAGGGAATGGGAGCGAGGAAGATGTCCTTGGAGTTGGAACATACCAACTTAAACTCCATGGTGGAAATACACTACTCCTGCATGATACTCTCTATGCACCCGGGGTGCGAAGTTGTTTACTTTCAGTTGTTTCCTTGTTAAAACTTGGATTTTCCTTTAATTTCAATACTGGTGGTTTGGACATTTTATATCATGACAATTTATTCGGACGTGGTATTTTAAAGAATGGTTTCTTTGTTCTTGACTTGGATGGAAGTTATAATGACTCATCACATGCTTTTGCTTCATTTTATAATATTGATTCTGAATCTGTTAAATGGCATGCACGACTTGGTCATATTGGTCAAGATAGAATGTCCAGGCTAGCTAAAGAGGGACATTTGGGACAATTGACTAAGATTAAATTGCCTAAATGCGAACCTTGTCTAGCCGGAAAAGCTACTAAAAAGCCTTTTGGTAAGGCATCAAGAGCATCAAATCCTTTAGAGCTGATTCATTCTGATATTTTGTGGGCCTTTAAATATAAAAGCTCGTCATGGGGCTACATATTTTATTACCTTTATAGATGACTATTCACGTTTTGGGTATGTGTACCTATTATCTCATCGACACGAAGCACTTGATACGTTCAAACGTTTCGTGGCCGAAGTTGAAAACCAAAAGGAACGAAGAATTAAGACTCTTCGTACTGACAGGGGACGTGAATACCTCTCTGATATGTTCAAAGAGTTTTGTGAGACTAAAGGTATATCAAGGCAACTTACGGTTCCATATACTCCGCAACAAAATGGAGTTGCTGAAAGAAGAAATCGTACATTACTAGACATGGTTAGGTCGATGATGGCGCAAGACAATCTCCCTATTAAATTTTGGGGAGATGCGCTGCTTACGGCAACATACATCCTTAATCGTGTACTGAGTAAAAGTGTGTCACTCACTCCATATGAGTTGTGGAATGGGAAACCACCCATTTTGGACCATTTACGCCCTTGGGGTTCGGCTGGCTATGTGCATAACCAAACTCACAAGTATGGAAAGCTTGGTCCAAGAGCTACCAAAATGGTGTTCATTAGATACCCTGAACATTCAAAAGGGTATGTTATGTTTGGTGAACATCCAGATGGTGGCATGACTGAGTTGGACTCACGCAATGTCAATTTTCTTGAGGATGAGTTCCCAAGTATTGGTGAAATTAAGAAAGACCTTCAGTTGTATGAGTTACAACAAGAAATGCAATTATCTTTAGGAGATGAGGGGGATATGTTACCTCTAGTGGTCTCCAATGATAATGAAGTTCTTCTAAATTCCATTGGTGAAATGCAAGTATCTTTAGGAGATGAGGGGGATATGTTACCTCAACAGATCTCCAAAGATAATGAAGTTCTTCTAAATTCCACTAGTGAAAAACAAACTCAAAATGAGGATGAGCCTCATAGAGTAGAGCATGAGATAAGTTATCATACTCATAGCCCCATGCCTTTCGAGGACAGTGGGAGAAACTTTTCAGCCAGTTTGGAAGATAGTGAAGGTCCTACTTTGAGAAGGAGTGATCGTGGAAGAATTCCTCGTCGATTTTTTCAAATTGAGGAGGATGTATTTCTTTGTACTCCTTTAGAAGTAGATGAACCGAACTCTTATAAAGAGGCAATGAATTCACCATATAATTCAGAATGGAAAGATGCAATGAATAATGAGATGGACTCAATGATTAAAAATAATGTCTGGGAACTTGTTGACCTTCCACCTCATCGTCGATCAATTGGATGTAAGAGGATATTCAAAATCAAGCGTGGGGTGGATGGATCAATAGAAAAGTTCAAAGCTCGTTTAGTAGCGAAAGGTTTTACCCAAATTGAAGGTATAGATTACGATGAGACATTTTCTCCTGTGGTGAGATTTGCCTCTATTCGTCTTCTTCTGGCCCTGGTTGCCCATTTGGATTTAGAATTATTTCAAATGGACGTAAAAACAGCATTCCTCAATGGTTCTCTTGAGGAAGAGATATATATGGATCAACCTATTGGGTTTGTCCCAAAAGGGCAAGACAATAAAGTTTGTCGCCTCAAAAGATCCATATATGGTCTCAAGCAGTCTTCCAGACGATGGTATCTCAAATTCCATGAAGCCATTTGTGCATTTGGTTTGGCCATGGTTGATGAGGATCATTGTGTGTATGTCAAGAAAAGTGAAGAAGGAATTTTGTTTCTTTCTCTATACGTTGATGACATATTGTTGGCTGGAAGCGACATGGGAATGATCAACGACACTAAGCTGTGGTTGTCCTCTAATTTCGAAATGAAGGACATGGGTGAAGCTAGGTATTTCTTAGGAGTGGAAATAATGAGAAATCGTCCTAAGAAACTTCTTGGTTTGTCTCAAGAAACCTATATTAAAAGAATCTTAGAACGTTTTCGAATGCATTATTCCAAACCCGTTGATACCCCAGTCGAAAAGGGTTTAACCTTAAGTCTTGACCAATGTCCGAAAACAGATAAAGAAAAACATAAAATGAGCAATGTTCCATATGCTAGTGCAGTAGGAAGCTTGATGTATGCCATGTTATGTACACGGCCAGACATCTGCTTCGCAGTTGGCTTGGTAAGTCGTTACCAAAGCAACCCTGGGCCTGCACATTGGCAAGCTGTCAAGAGAATCTTGCGGTATCTACGTGGTATAAGTGACTTGGTACTTTGCTATCAAGGTGGGTCCTTGAAATTAAAAGGATACTCGGATGCTGATTGGGGTGGTGATCTGGATGAGTCAAAGTCAACTTCAGGATATGCCTTTATATTTGGTGGAGGTGCAATATCCTGGTGCAGTAAAAAGCAAGATTGCATTTCACTTTCGACTATGGAAGCTGAGTATGTTTCCAGTTGCATTGCCGTTCAAGAGGCAATATGGTTGAGGAATTTTCTACAAGATCTCAACCTCACCCCAAAGGTTGATGAACCTGTAGAAATGCATTGTGATAATACTGCTGCTATCCAGTATGCCCAGGATCCGAAGTTTCACAGAAAAACCAAGCATATCAAAAGGCGTTATCATTTTGTACGAGACGCAATAAAAAATAAAGAAGTTGTCATTAAGTATATACCCACAAATAAAATGATAGCTGATCCTTTAACTAAACCTATACGTAGAGATGCTTTCCAAACTCATGTGAAGAGTCTTGGTTTGCGTAGGTTTTAATTTTATTTTTGTGGGATAATGGATGTGTATAATGTTACACCGAACATATATGAAATTTGTTGTTCTTTGATATGTTCTTTAGCATATGTTGCATAAGTAGGCATGAGTAAAGATGTCACCAGGCTTTTGATTACGCTTATCACACAGGTAATCGCCCTATCACATTAGTTGTGAGTAATAGGATGAGACGATGTCATATTCATATTAAGTGTATGTAATATGAATTGTATTTATACATTTGTTGTATAAATATATTTTTACAGTCGCCTTAGTAAGTCTAAGATGAGACTCTATCGAGTCGAATATGAAATAGTCCTGATTTCATATCAAAGCCATGAAGCCGAATCTCGAGTGGAAGATAAATTATTAAGTATATTTATCAAGTGGCTCGGGTTAGATACTTGAGTAGTATCTAGACTATAGATTCGTATAACATAGTAGAGTGACATGCCCATCATAATGGGAGTTATGTTATGACACGTATATCATGCTGCGTGTGCTTTGAACGACCATTAAGGATTGACAAATGATTCCCTACTTTGTCAAGGTGTGAATCCTATGGATTCTGTTTGTCCAACTTTGTACGAAGCCTTTTGACTTAGAACTATGTTATGAAATTGAGACTTAGTGTTGCTACTTTAATATGTCCTCCAAGAGCTATGATCGATACAGTTCGACGGAGCATGTTAGGAAAGCAACTAAGTTGAGATGAAGTTTCATTAGTGTCTAAGAAATAACTGATTCAAATTCACCACATTAGCCCGGGCGGTTATATTTGAATATAACCATGTTGTGTATATAGCATATAGGGACTGTGTATGCTGTTGGTGATTTTTGAACAGTTAGAGGTTGTCGTAAGTATAAGGTGTTATGTTAGTTAGATGGTGACTTAATATAACGGTGTTATTGTTGTATTTGGTCGCACGCTCTATTACCCGTATGAGGCAAGAGATTTGCTAATAAAGATTTTTATGTTATTATCTCGGCTTAAGTGGCTGAGTGGGAGTATTGTTTGTAATTGATGTTACATGCATCAATTCACTTGTAACATCCACTTTAAGGTGGAGTTGTTACTCACCTCCATTATGTATGGAGTTATAAGAGTTAATGAAGTGGAGATTAAAGGCTTCACTTAATGAATAGTTGTATTAAGACAACTATAAATTGATGCTTTGCGCATCATGAAAAGTGAACAATACGAGGAGTAAAAAGAACAAAGCAACACAAATACTATAAGTCTTTATTTAGTGCATATTCTCTTGTTGAGCCGAAACCATCACAAGGCGGCTCGGGTTTTAGAGCGTGGAGGATACCGACAACTCTAGTAGCCGTCGGATAAAAGATACGGGCAGGTTTTCGCTTCCGCTACATAAGGTTAGTCCTATATATATTTATATATGTGTTATATAAAACCACTAACATAAATTAATACTTATCAACCTAACATTGACTCTATTAATTATAATTAATAATTTTATTATTTTAATATTTAATATTTACTTATATTTTTTATTTATAATATGATAACGATCAATCCTTTGTTTACTTTATTTAAGTAGAAATACAAGTTTTAAAAATTTATTCATATTCATTCTATGTTTATACCTAATNAAATTGAAGAATGATTAATTTGATAAATAATATTAGAAAAACAGAATACACACATGAAAGATATTAACTTCTACATTAAGATAAAAAATTATGGTATTTAATAAATAAAATAAATGAGAATAAATAATATCACCTTTATATGTTAAGATTTGATTTGTAAAGAGAAAATAGGACAAAAAAAAAACGTATACTTACCAAAATTGCAAATAAAATATTTATGTAAAAAACCCAACCTAATTCCAAAGCAATACTATACACAAACTATACTAAGAAACACATAATTTTGATTCCAAAAAAATAATGTATACATAAACCATATTACAAAACACAGAGTTTTGTCATGTCAGCATTCAAAACATGCGAGTCTGCCACTTAAACTCAACACATTTTGATCAATTAATACAGAAAGAGAATCTACCATATACTTAATTATCGATAGCTATTACACTCCATTTGTCAAAACAATTAATATTACGTGTTGGTCAAAATAGTCGACACAAACTACTAGTCATAAATTTATTTCACTTTCTTTTCTTCGAGCTAGGACTTCTAAAATTTGAGCATTCGTTTGTTGCTCAAATCAACGCTTGATACGAGCACCACATATTCAATGCGAATGGTCGACACGCCACTCAAATATATGCAAACTTCCATATATATCCCCAATTATTTTTATTGAAATTCCAATTTGAATCCGAGTAAAATTTGAATTGATCTTGAGCTCTTGCATTTACTTTTACTAGCGAACCCAAGCCAAGCTAAAAATATTCAGCACATCGAGCTTGATCAACAATAATAAAAAAGGGAAAAAAGTTCAAGTATAACTCGATAAGGTACTCGCCTTGGTTCAACTTGTTCCTTATGAAAATATACCTTGTTGAGCCGAACAGTCTCAAGAGAGGTAATAATTCAATTATTACCGAGTTATAATTGTTGTAGCAAATTATTTTATTTTTACCGAGTACCAAATCGAAAGATTCGTTTCCCAGGTCGATCTCTCGAGGAAGGCGGTTCGTAATCTAGGAATGGTGTTGATAACACATAAAAGAAAAATAAATCCGAAACACTCTAATCAAGATAGTGGTTTTTAATTATCAACTACGAAAGAGAATTCAAAAAATGCAAAATCGAACTTAAAATCAAAGATGAAGATCAAAGGATAAGAAGCTAAGGAGTCGGGGATGATGATTTTCTAACCTAAGCAAATATCAAGCTAAGATCATTCGGTTAAATGATTCGATCAACCTAACATCTAAAGATAGTCCTCAATAACTCTTCGTAACAAGAGGGTAATTAATTATTTCATGCGAGCCTAGATCGATCATGTAACACCCCGCTTATCAGAGTAACTTTTTCGCAACCTTTTACTTCGATATCACTTTAACTTTTTCGAAATAATTGCAACTTACTCGGGATGCTACTAAACTCGCCTTCTTGAAAATCCGTTTATCTTTAAACTGTTGTCTAATACTTCTTTAGACTTATTAAAACAGATTTCCTTTAAACTTGCATTTAACATATTATCATCATATTTCTCATAAAAACTTGAAATCTAAAATTCATTAAAATGCAAGTTTAATAATTAATGTGCGTAGCAGAAATATTTGAAACGTGGTTAATTATACAAACTTTATAAATGTCCACATTAAAGCTTGTCTTCATTTTCTTCCACGATCCACACCACACGGCTCTTCTCACACCTCCTCGTTAACCTGTTACCTGAAACTAAAACTCATGGGGGTGAGTAACGAATATGGATAATCATAAACCGATATCTGATCGGTAACTTAAACTTAAACTTTCATTTCTCTGCCGATGGTTAATCGGATACGTGTGCACACTCTGATGGATATTTCTCAGGCCCGTCTCGCCTCTATCAGAACTTAAGATATAATCTTTGAGACAAATTAATGCCTCCTCATCCCAAGCGTAATAAACCTTAAACTTCGGGATATAACTTTTGAGACAACTGATGGTCTCCTCATCAAATATCACATATCGTACTCAATGTGCTACCCATTCAGGGTCCCCACCTTTTCATCTTTGAAATCGTTTGTAACTCAATAAGTTCTGTACTGGTACTGTATCTGCAAGTCAAATCAAATATAGACAAATATACTAAGTACTATGCTCGTATACTCAATAAGTTCTTAGGATGATTAACTTATTCTATTCTTAAACTTGCTTATTCTCAAGTTTATACTTAACGTCACTTTTTACTTTTACTCAAGGTTAATTACTTAACCTTATAAAACATATCTTCTTAAACATCAATATGTTTCATAACATGCCATAACTCAAATGTGAAAAATAACCATATTTCACATTATACTTGATTAAGTACTTAACTTACTTTTACCCTCATCATCATCAGCATGGTTTATAAACTCATCTTAACTTGATCTTTCACTCAATCAAGTACTTAATTCATCATACATCATACTTCTCAAAATTTAGATATTGACTTATTTTTCACTTAATTATCTTGAAAGTGAAAATAATCATATCATACTCAACTTTCTCATCATGTTCTTAATATGTGAGATCTAAAACAATTTTTATAAAATCACATACTCAACATATTGAGCTGAAACTTGGTCAAATTGCTCATCATATAAGAATTTTTTCTAAAAATTCCATTTTAAAAACTCAACCATGTACTGAATACTCTTGCATATAAAATCATCTTGACATGTATGCCATATAAATATTTTAACTTGTTCATTTCTCAACATAAAATCATGAAATTTGGCAGTCATGTTCTTAACCCATATATAAGCATGTCGTAAAAATTTCATAATTTTATCATGTGTATATATCGAGTTATTACAATTTTAAAGTCACAGCTGAAATAAAGAACATAAAATTCAACTTGCATGCTTAACTTCAAAAATTTATAACTCAAGCTATACTATGCCAAATGACATAATTCTTGTTCTCATGAACTCCTCTTTTACACAAGCATTTATCATGTAAATCATACTTTTCCAGCTTATTCTTTTCTTTATCAAAATCTCATTCAAATCAAGCACATATATCATATAATTGATCTTGAACAACTTTAACTCTTTTTATTCATATGATCAATTATAAACTCAACTTCTAATCATGATATACATACTTATAAACATGTAATTTTATCATCAAGACATGAACTTAAGCATATAACTTCAAGATAAGTAAATTACCTCCTTCTTGCTAGAATAAAAACTTGATTCTTCACTTCAAATTCCTCACTCCACCAAAATTTCTACTACTTATTCTCTCTTATAAACTTATATAACTTTTAAAACTTTTCTTTGGTGTCAAAACTCTGAGTTTTAGGCCTCTATTTATAGGCAAAATTTTCAAGACATCATAATTGAGTGAAGAAATTAACAAAATAAACAATACAAACTTGTAAAAATAAATATAGATAATAAATAGTATTCTTAACTTGTAAACTTCTCCAACCCATAGTCAATGCTTAGAAAGGCCCCTCTTCTGATCCTAATTTGATATCAATGATTAAATTCGAGATTTAGTGAAATTCTCCAATTTACGGAACCAAATTCTGACTTAAAACGAACAGTTACTGTAAAATCGAAAATTCTTACTATTTTCGAATTTTCTTCTTTTCTTTTGGCATTTTTCCTTTTTATGCTGAAAATTTTTTCTTGTCTTGTAGTCTACTAAAAAAATAGAGAGAAAATAATTTAATTTATTTCTCGGAACTGAAATCGGACATAAATTCCGACTACAATCGAAAACAAAAAAAAAACGAAAATTCTAAAAATTTCATATTTCTCTCTAATAATTTAAATAGACTAAAATGTCTAAATAAATTTCTCACTTCTTTGAACATTTATAACTTAAATGTTCATGGATACTTAACCGAACTCGAGACCTAACTTGTCTCGACTCATTATTCTTTTTCTTTCTCATTCAAACTATAAATGGCCAAATTTACATTCATTTAGCTAAATAAAATGGAATGTTACTTGAACTTGAATAACTTATTTCACTTCAATAAACATTAATGTGTAATTAATCCTTATAACTTGATCAATACTCAAAACTAAGCTAGGCTCGAGAATCATTTGTTCGGTAATAATCTTAACTCGTAACCGAACATGCTTGGTTCCGTTCACGACTTATCTTGAACGAGTAATCAAAATATACTCGATTTTTATTATTTGTCATCTTATTATAATTAATCTCATCTTATAAATCCATTTATAAAAATAAACAGACCAGAATTAATTAATTACTGAACTAGCTCGATTAAATAAAATTTAACCGAGAATACTTTCAACTTGAACTTTTAACTGAATAACTTAATAACTGAGCTCGAAACTAGGAACGAGCATTATTAATAAAAGTAATTAGTTCAAACTTAGAACTAAAATAATTACTTTTATTAATTACTAAATGGGATATTACAATCTACCCCCCTTAAAACTATTTCCGCCCTCGGAAATACTGAATCTGAGATATATACATCATAACTCGTAATCTGAAAAACGAGTGTTAATATCAACTTCTCACTTTTCAGTGGCATTAAACTTTATATGTGGTGATCCCATTTCTACTAACGAGGAAATATCTTACTTACCCAGCTAGTGAACCTTATGGTCCATAACTTATCTCGGCTGATCCTCGTAGTTAAATCTTATTAAAATCATTGTGCAAAAGCACATACTTTGGATCACACACATAACTTCATAACTTAGCTACATAAAACTCTATGCACACTGAATAACTTTAGAGAATAATTGATATTAAATACTTATCTGAATACTTATACGATACATTGTATACGATTTACCCACAACCCGGGGCCCTTCGGGTGCGGAACATCTATATACATTGTACCTTAATATCGATGTCACTTGTAAACTTTAACAAGTCACATCTCCATTATATACTCATAATTTTCTATACTCAACTTGTTTCTCTTTTGAGAAATCTTATGCTCAATATCACTATTGATATTGTCTAACTTCAACTTCTCCGACTTAACTATAGTCGAGAATTTTGTTGAAATTACTGATCTGATATGGAATAACTTGACCATTCTCTTGGTCATCTCATAATTCCAACCTTATTGGTAAACTTATTTTCCTTCATTACTGCAACTGCATTAATAATATTGCAGCATCTCACTTATTGCCGACAACTATCATCTGATTGCTGACATCTCACATCTGATTGCAACGGCATTAAATGCATACTGACTGTAATACTATCTTCAGCTTATCACAACAATTTGCATTATTGTTGACATTTCACATCTTCTTTTTGCTGCATTAATTTCCTTCTGGTTGCGTATTCTATCATTCGGTATACTTTAATCATACCTCGCAACTTATCTCATACTCATCTCTTCTTTATAACCCCTTCGGTAATCCCTCCATCTTCCTCAACGATGGTCCGATTCACCAATGGATTTAGCACTGCTAAAAATCCGAAAATTCTATTCTTTTCTTCCTCTTAATATCATAAAGAGAATTTATCGAGCTCGAGTAGAAAGATTAAGAATACTCATGCTCAATAATATCCCAAATGATATAAGATGGTTGATCGAAGCAAAGGTCCGTGTATCTGGCGAATATCCCAATGCATACAAGTATCTGTCAGGTATGGGTAGAAGCACTTTTGCCAAGAAACGTAGAGCAAAAAGATTAGGTGGCTGCCATAAATGTGCCCGCAGGAACTGCGACACTCGCTGTACTTCTTTAGGCTTCCTGTCAAATAATCGAGAAGATAAAATTACTTTCATCAAGAATGGCTTGAGTAAGGAATCTCTGGATCAAGCTATTCAGCAGATTCTTGATACACATTCTAGTGGATATGTGCATCGAGAACTGATGTCTTTATGGCTTCTGTTCAAACATGAAGAAAAACTTCATAGTCTGGAAAATATCATTTCCACTGATCATGTTTGTCAACACTGTTCTTGATGTCACTGTTGTACTGTACATATTTCTTATCCTTTCCAACAGATAAGAGTCATTTAAGACTCAACTGCTTTCTTGTCGGAACTTTCTTCTTTAAAAGCAACTCTCTTTCTTCTTTAAAAGGCAATCTATCTTTTAGCCAAATATCTCTTCATAATAAATGGCTACTGCCGAATCTTCTCAAGGATCTAAACTTCTTCAACCTCTTAGAACTGTGTGCATCCTTGGTGGTTCCAAATTTGTAAATGTTCCTCACAACATATATGTTGTAAGCCAACTCGTAAAAGAGTTGGGCAAACATAACATCAACATATTTTATGGAGGAACTAGTATTTACTTCTTTAACAACCTCTTAATAGCTACTAAATGCTTTGACATCCAGGTGAGAAGTATCCTTCCTTTTTATCTCACTTCATCAAAGGTCGTTAAAGATTCTGCTACTTTGATGATTACTCTTTCCATTTATGACAGTTTAATGTCCATGATATCTAATTGTGATGCTTTCATCATTCTTCTTGGTGGATATGGAACTTTAATGACTGCATTTACCCTTGCTACTTGGGCAGAAATGAAATTTCATATGAAACCTATTGGTTTGTTAAATTTCAATAACTATTTCCACCACTTGCTTGGATTTCTAGATGAAGGAGTGTATCAAACTTTTATATCTCCCTTTCAAAGAGAAATATTCAAGTCTGCAAACACATCATCTGAACTCATCCAGAAGCTTCAGAACAGCATCTCAACCGTTCAAGATTCTGTGGAAACTCCAGGATTCAAACGCAAGCGAGCATTTGATCCTTTAGATCTATCATTATAAACTACAGCCATGCTGGGTGGCAGAGTTATGGAGTCTTGTGCTCTTGAGATGCACCCTCCCTTTATGTACTATAACTTTGTACTTAGTTGAGAATTCCTTTATGCTTATCTGTAACTCTTTCTAAGATATTACTGTACTAGCTTCTTAGGAATTTCTCAACAATGTGCTTGTATCTTTGCCTTGCTTTTTACTTTCCATACTATTGGAATTTCTATCAAGTAGATTGATTGTGTAAAATATTCTCTACTCGAATAAACTTAGTTCACACATCAATACTACTTGCTTCTGGACTGAAATAACTTCTTGATTTAATCAAGATCTTAAACTTCTTAAACTTTACTCATTTGTGGTCTTGAAACTTTTGCCTTGCGGCATTCTAAAACCACTAATCATATAACTTGAACAGTATAACCATTAATAAATAGCTATACCAAACTTTAAGGAATTTGTAAATTTTCCGAAAACACCTAGCTTGTGCTAGAGTTCCGGTTAATCTTTTTCTTTTCTTACTTCTTCTCGCCATTTCTCATTTATGGCATTTAAACTCATCATTTATACTCATCTCTCTTTGGGGACTAATAATTCTTCCAAAGAAACATATTAGTCTTTTATTAAAAAGACTATCTTTAACTTTTACCTGTTAAAGATTACATATATATCTTTAACCTTTACATGTATATCTTTAACTTTTACATGTATATCTTTAACTTCTACATATCCAGATTAATCTTGCTTAACTTTAAAATTCTTCCGAGAACTTAAATACTTATCTCGGTATCTGGAATGTATTTCTGATATCTTTTAAGGTTCGATTTTCAAGTCTCCAAGAAATTCGGACTTAGTAACCCTTATTTCAGGTTTCCATAATTTCCCGGGCTTCATGACTATTATATGTCGATACCTTAATCTTTATTCTCATTCATTTCTAGAAAGTACTTTGTAGACTTATTCTTATTCTACAAGTACTAATAACTTATAACTTTATCTTGAACTTTACTTCTACTCATTTCATGATATCCCACTGATAGAATATCAAAATTTCTGATTTATAAAGATTGAACATTTTCTTGAAACTTTATCTCTTTCGTTTTAGTTTTCAAGCCTACAGGATCTAATCCGGCTTTTTGGTTCTTATTTCAAACCTCCATGATCTTTTCCCGTACTTGTTGGCTATTATATCCTAAAATACCGTCACTTCTTATTCATCATCAATCTTTATAATCATTTCTTAACTTGAATCTCATCGTCAATCTTTATATCATAACTTAAATCTCATTCTTAAATCTTTATGATCATATCATAACTTAAATCTTATTTTTACATCTTCAATCTTTATGATCATAACTTGAATCTTATTCTTATGGCTTAACTTGGAACGTTCAAGTTCATATTCTTGATCTAGTTAACTTGATAAACTGGATTTTCCTTTAATACTTGAACATATATACCAATTACTAGAGTTGGTACATCTGATTTCTTATCGAGCATAGACTTGGTAAATTTGAATATATTGAAAAACTTGTATAAAACTTTGTACAACACTTACCTGGTAGTTGACGAGGTGTGAGCGTGGTGTTGTCGGGTTTTCTTGAAACTTCCTGTAAAACTTGAACTTCTCTGAAAACTTCTCTTTCAGAAACTTTAAACTTTTTAGTATGCAGAGCATTTAAACTATTTAGCTCTGATACCACCTGTAACACCCCGCTTATCAGAGTAACTTTTTCGCAACTTTTTACTTCGATATCACTTTAACTTTTTCGAAATAATTGCAACTTACTCGGGATGCTACTAAACTCGCCTTCTTGAAAATCCGTTTATCTTTAAACTGTTGTCTAATACTTCTTTAGACTTATTAAAACAGATTTCCTTTAAACTTGCATTTAACATATTATCATCATATTTCTCATAAAAACTTGAAATCTAAAATTCATTAAAATGCAAGTTTAATAATTAATGTGCGTAGCAGAAATATTTGAAACGTGGTTAATTATACAAACTTTATAAATGTCCACATTAAAGCTTGTCTTCATTTTCTTCCACGATCCACACCACACGGCTCTTCTCACACCTCCTCGTTAACCTGTTACCTGAAACTAAAACTCATGGGGGTGAGTAACGAATATGGATAATCATAAACCGATATCTGATCGGTAACTTAAACTTAAACTTTCATTTCTCTGGCCGATGGTTAATCGGATACGTGTGCACACTCTGATGGATATTTCTCAGGCCCGTCTCGCCTCCATCAGAACTTAGGATATAATCTTTGAGACAAATTAATGCCTTCTCATCCCAAGCGTAATAAACCTTAAACTTCGGGATATAACTTTTGAGACAACTGATGGTCTCCTCATCCCATATCACATATCGTACTCAATGTGCTACCCATTTAGGGTCCCCACCTTTTCATCTTTGAAATCGTTTGTAACTCAATAAGTTCTGTACTGGTACTGTTTCTGCAAGTTAAATCAAATATAAACAAATATACTAAGTACTATGCTCGTATACTCAATAAGTTCTTAGGATTATTAACTTATCCTATTCTTAAACTTGCTTATTCTCAAGTTTATACTTAACGTCACTTTTTACTTTTACTCAAGGTTAATTACTTAACCTTATAAAACATATCTTCTTAAACATCAATATGTTTCATAACATGCCATAACTCAAATGTGAAAAATAACCATATTTCACATTATACTTGATTAAGTACTTAACTTACTTTTACCATCATCATCATCAGCATGGTTTATAAACTCATCTTAACTTGATCTTTCACTCAATCAAGTACTTAATTCATCATACATCATACTTCTCAAAATTTAGATATTGACTTATTTTTCACTTAATTATCTTGAAAGTGAAAATAACCATATCATACTCAACTTTCTCATCATGTTCTTAATATGTGAGATTTCAAACAATTTTTATAAAATCACATACTCTAACATATTGAGCTGAAACTTGGTCAGATTGCTCATCATATAAGAATTTTTTCTAAAAATTCCATTTTAAAAACTCAACCATGTACTGAATACTCTTGCATATAAAATCATCTTGACATGTATGCCATATAAATATTTTAACTCGTTCATTTCTCAACATAAAATCATGAAATTTGGCAGTCATGTTCTTACCCATATATAAGCATGTCGTAAAAATTTCATAATTTTATCATGGGTATATATCGAGTTATTACAATTTTAAAGTCACAGCTGAAATAAAGAACATAAAATTCAACTTGCATGCTTAACTTCAAAAATTTATAACTCAAGCTATACTATGCCAAATGACATAATTCTTTCATGAACTCCTCTTTTACACAAGAATTTATCATGTAAATCATTCTTTTCCAGCTTATTCTTTTCTTTATCAAAATCTCATTCAAATCAAGCACATATATCATATAATTGATCTTGAACAACTTTAACTCTTTTTATTCATATGATCAATTATAAACTCAACTTCTAATCATGATATACATACTTATAAACATGTAAACTTATCATCAAGACATGAACTTAAGCATATAACTTCAAGATAAGTAAATTACCTCCTTCTTGCTAGAATAAAAATTTGATTCTTCACTTCAAATTCTTCACTCCACCAAAATTTCTACTACTTATTCTCTCTTATAAACTTATATAACTTTTAAAACTTTTCTTTGGTGTCAAAACTCTGAGTTTTAGGCCTCTATTTATAGGCAAAATTTTCAAGACATCATAATTGAGTGAAGAAATTAACAAAATAAACAATACAAACTTGTAAAATTAAATATAGATAATAAATAGTATTCTTAACTTGTAAACTTCTCCAACCCATAGTCAATGCTTAGAAAGGCCCCTCTTCTGATCCTAATCTGATCTCAATGATTAAATTCGAGATTTAGTGAAATTCTCCAATTTACGGAACCAAATTCTGACTTAAAACGAACAGTTACCGTAAAATCGAAAATTCTTACTATTTTCGAATGTCCTTCTTTTCTTTTGGCATTTTTCCTTTTTATGCTGAAAATTTTTTCTTGTCTTGTAGTCTACTAAAAAAATAGAGAGAAAATAATGAAATTTATTTCTCGGAACTGAAATCGGACATAAATTCCGACTACAATCGAAAACCGAAAAAAACGAAAATTCTAAAAATTTCATATTTCTCTCTAATAATTTAAATAGACTAAAATGTCTAAATAAATTTCTCACTTCTTTGAACATTTATAACTTAAATGTTCATGGATACTTAACCGAACTCGAGACCTAACTTGTCTCGACTCATTATTCTTTTTCTTTCTCATTCAAACTAGAAATGGCCAAATTTACATCCATTTAGCTAAATAAAATGGAATGTTACTTGAACTTGAACTTCATCTTAAATAACTTATTTCACTTCAATAAACATTAATGTGTAATTAATCCTTATAACTTGATCAATACTCAAAACTAAGCTAGGCTCGAGAATCATTTGCTCGGTAATAATCTTAACTCGTAACCGAACATGCTTGGTTCGGTTCACGACTTATCTTGAACGAGTAATCAAAATATACTCGATTTTTTTTTTATTATTTGTCATCTTGTTATAATTAATCCCATCTTATAAATCCATTTATAAAAATAAACAGACCAGAATTAATTAATTACTGAACTGGCTCGATTACTAAATAAAATTTAACCGAGAATGCTTTCAACTTAAAGTCAAACTTTTAACTGAATAACTTAATAACTGGGCTCGAACTAGGAACGAGCATTATTAATAAAAGTAATTAGTTCAAACTTAGAACTAAAATAATTACTTTTATTAATTACTGAATGGGATATTACAGATAAACTCCTCCCCTTTCGGTTCTAAGAGTTAATTAATTATCCTAGACGATTTTTAATCTACTGGTTCGTTGGATTTAAACACATCACACAAGAACGAATCATATTCAATTGGAAATTAATTGCAAATCAAAGTGTCACTCTTCGACAATATTCAACATTCAATGCACACAACTCGCATAAATTGAACGATCAACAAGCATGATAATCACAATTAAATTCTAAACATCATCATCATCCTCTATCCCTAGTGAAACGAATTAGCTACTCATATGGAATTCAAAATCAACAATATCAACAATCAAAGCCATCATATTCATGGATTATATGAAAAGAGAAACTTACGATTAATGGAAATCCAATATTCGAATCCAATGACAAAGCTAAATCCGAAAAAGTAAAGAGAGAATTGAGCGAAAATAATGATATAAATCTGAGTTTTAAAGAAGGAGAAAGTGAAAAAAAAATATTGGGGATTATTTCCATGAGTCTAAGGATCGTTTTGATATATAGTGCTCGAAAAACGGAGCTAAAACGAGTAAAAACGAGCAAAAATAAAAACAGGGTCGACCCAGTCACAACTCGCGAGCAGGGTCACAGGGCCGGGGCATCTCTGTTTTTTTCGTGAGGCGCGACATGCTCGGTCGCGAGTCGCACGCGCTGGGCGCTGGGCGTGGGGTACGTCCGCGTGTCGCGGGTCGCGACCCGGGCTTCACTACACCATCTTACGTTTTGGCCTCGTTTGAGCTCGTCCGAACTCGGAATTGAGTTCCGTTTTTTCCTACGCGTAGCTCACGAACCCATCTATTTAATTATGCTCTCGAAATCAATTTTTCCTGAAGAGAAAGTTCGCCCAAAGCTCCCGACCTATACACCAAAAATGACAAAACACAAAAGAAAAGCGGAAAAACAAACGAAAAACACCTAAAGACTCAAAATAAAGGAAAACACATAATAAAACACGAAACGGACTAAAAATTAAAGAAACGACCTAAAACGGGGGAAAAAGAAAGATAAAATAAACACGAAAAATGCAACAAGAATGAGATAAACAATAATATGTATAAACTTTGTATCCAATTCGGAGTAGTGCGTTCTTTGATTTATTTAGTTTTCTCTCAGAGTAGTGCGTTCTTTGATTTATTTAGTTTTCTCTCTACTCTTTCTGTTTTTGTTTTCCCTTAGATGGTAATTTTTTTATTTTATTTATTCGTATGAGTTGGACTACTTTCTCTTAAAACAAGTGAAGACTAAACTATCACAACAATAGCGGACGGACTATTGAAAAGAAAACGTGTTTCATTTCTTATGTTTTTCATCAAGTAGTAAAGGGAATCTTAATAATTTCCTTTATTTTTATTTTTTTTTCCCTTTATCTTATCTGCCGTCCACGTGTCGGACATCTACCGGGGCAGTTAGTTGTGTTTAGAATAGTGTACTGAGCATGTGCGAGAGAGATAAATATATATTGCTGTATTTCTATTCATGACACTAATGAATCTCATCACTACTTCATTCATTTTCGTCTTTTACTTATAAAATTCACAAGGTATCAGAGCTTAGGGTGCGTTCATGGTACGCACGGCACAAAACCCATGGCCGGCATTGAACGTCGGCTCCAGGAACTCAGAATCAAGGGTCGATCTTCGAGAGCAGAACCCCACAAGGACTCAAAAAGAGGCTTGAAAGAGCATCGGGCACGTGGGTTGATGAGCTAGAGTCGGTGTTGTGGTCATACAGGACAACCCCTCAAAGTACGACCGGGGAAACACCATTTAGCTTGGTCTAAGGGATGGACGCTGTGATACCAGTCTAGGTGGGAGCAGGATTGCAGAGGGTCGATACATATGATGAGGGCACCTACAACAAGCTCCAAAGAGAGGCCTTGGAAATGATTGATGAGCTACATGACACAGCCGCTTTAAGGGTCGCTCTGTACAAACAGCGAATGAAGATGGCCTATGACAAGAAAGTGCGGCCAAGGGGATTTCAGGTCGGGGACTTGGTGGGGTGAAGGGCTGAAGCATTGAAGAAGTTCGGGAAGATGGAGCCAGTGTGAGAATGGCCGTTTAAAGTTCTTAAAGTTCTGAAAGGGGGATCATACGAGCTTGAGGACAAGTATGGCAAGGTGCTGCCCAGGGCGTGGAACGTTATTCACCTCAAGAAGTAATTTGTTTAAGTAGGTTAAGCAGCGGTGCGTGTACATACCTTTTGTTAGCACCGAAGTACTTATACCGGTGAATATTTTGTAGCCCTATGGCGTTTTGATGTACGACAATGGTTGCGAAGATGAGCTTAATGAAATGTCGTGTTTTGTCTGAAACAATAATGACTGTTATAGCTGAATAGTTTTTCAAGACCATGCGGGTCAATCAGAAGCCTTAAGGCTAGATCGTCCGGGGCAATAATTTTTCAAAAAGGCCACGCGGGTCGGTCAGAAGCCTTAAGGCTAGATCATCCGGGGCAATCATTTTTCAAGGCCACGCGAGTTGATCAGAAGCCTTAGGGCTAGATCATCCGGGGCAATAAGTTTTCAAGGCCACGCGGGTCGATCAGAAGCCTTAGGGCTAGATCGTCCGGGGCAATAATTTTTCAATGCCACGCGGGTCGATCAAAAGCCTTAAGGCTAGATCATCAGGGGCAATAATTTTTCAAGGCCACGTGGGTCGATCAAAAGCCTTAAGGCTAGATCATCTGGGGCGATAAGTTTTCAAGGCCACGCGGGTCGATCAGAAGCCTTAATGCTAGATTAGCTGGGGCAATAATTTTTCAAGGCCACACGGGTCAGCTTTAATTTTCCAAGGCCACGCAGGTCGATCAGAAGCCTTAAGGCTAGATCATCCGGGGCTATTATTTTTCAAGGCCACGTGGGTCGATCAGAAGTCATAAGCTAGATCATCTGGGGCAACAATCTTTTAAGGCCACGCGGGTCGATCAGCCTTAAAGCTAGATCAGCCGGGGCAATAATTTTTAAAGGCCGCACGGGCTGATCAGCAGCCTTAGGGCTGGATCGACCGGGGCAAAGGTGCCACGAGGGTCGAAATTACTCGACTCTGTGACCGTTGGGGTCGACCTGTTCGACCCTAAAACGCCACTAGGGTTGAAGGGTCAAATAGTTTGACCCTATGGTCGAAGGGTCGAACACCCAACCCAATCAAGGTAACTCGAAGGGACGATAATCTAATGACATACACATCAACAAGCACAGTCATAACAAAACAAAACAACAGTGCATAACGTCAAAGAGGGGATAGCGAATACGTCAAACGTCATCGAAACAACAAAAGTACAAATGCGCTAATAGGAGTTCCATACGAAATCAAAAGTCATAAAAAGCAACATAATAGTTCTAAAATAGCAACATCAAAAGAAAATACGAAACCACACTACACATCGTTAGGACGTTCTGCAGCATCAGCAGTTGGGCCCGCGCTTGACTCCTGTAGAATAAGGGGCTCGTGATGCGTAGGAAACTCGCTCGACTCCTTAGGAACGGGCGACACTACGGGACCCTGAAAATCGGCATCATTCTCCAAATCGTCCTTCAACTCGGCCTCTAACTTGGTGGGGGTCGGAGTAAGAGGAGGAGGCGGAGGAGAGGGCGACAAAGAATAGGGCAGGTCCACCTGGCCCTCAAGTCCCACGATGCACGATCGAGAGCCGGATTCCACCAAGGGTGGTCATAAGGCAGTGTACAGTTGCCCTTGAACCCTCTGGGGTAAGGTAAATCGCTATTCAATGTCTTATTGTCAAAGGCCCCTGTAAAACCCTGATCAGTGGCCTGCTTCTTAGTGCGTTCGATGGCGAGTGCCAAGAACTGCTTAGTCGCCAGAATAAGGAGATGAAGATAAGGAACCGAGTTGCGATATAAGCTAAGCAGCTCATCCCGATACGCGATCAGGAGACGTCGACCCCCCTCAGAACATAGGAACCCCCTGAACCCCTATAGGTGAGAGAACTAGGCGGAAGCGGCATGACGGGCCTTGGCCTCCTCCATCTATCTCGATAGATAGGCCAACTTCCCCTTGAGTTCCTCGTTCTTCTCCTCGAAGGCCTTTTCACGCTCGGTCATGGTCTTCTCGAGGACTGTGCACTTCCGCTCCGTAGTCTCCTTACCCTGGCGGGCCTCGACCAGCTGACCCCTTAGGGTCTCAGTGGTAGAATGCGCCTTCTCAAGCTGTCGTTTTAGCTGATCAATCTCCATACGGTCAGCCCCAATCTTCCCGTTCACCTCATCAAGAAGCAAAGGGATCACAGTGCCAAGGAACTACAAAAAAACAACGTCGATTCATCAATTAGATTATAAAGCGGATTAAATATAACGGAGATGATGAACAACCAAAGTCATACCTGGGTAAGTCGATGAACGGCTGTGTGGGCCTGATCCCGGGGTCTATTCGAAAAACGCCGATTCTCATAATCGGGCATGACTGAACAGAGATACTTGGCAAGAACGGCGAGATCAGCGTCTTTCCCAAAATCAAGAGGAGCAGCCACACTATCATCAAGGTCGGAGGGTCGAGCACACTTACGAGAATCGACCCCATCGCGGTTGGGGGTAAGGTGAATCGGACCAGACCGCCCGACGCTCAGAGAGGGGACAGAACTGACCACCTAACGGCTCGAACGGTCAGGAGTCAAAACAGTATGACTGGAGGAAGGATGCGCGTCGGCCCGCGATGGAAGGTCGGCTACTGGGTGGGTCGACTGAGACCCAGTCCTATGAGAAGTAGATTGGCTCTGACTCCGGGTATGCGCCGAGGGTCGGTCTGCTCGATCTCAGTTTCTTGGACCTAGCTTGTTTCTTTTGCAATGTGTTTTGCTTGATAATAGCATCTGAAAACAACAAGTATAAATGGGTCAGTATAAGTATACATCACAAACATAACAACAAGAACAGAAGTGGCCCATGGTCGACAGATGGTCGACATGACACGTGGCCAATGCGACCGTCACGAATAGCTAATAGCCAACATGACCCGTGGCCGACATGGACGATGTGGTCGACGTAATCCACGGTCGACGCGGTTTATGTTGCTGACACGTCGACACGACTAGTTCGCGGTCGATCTAAAGCCAACCTGATCGACCCCCGGCACCAAAACGATCGACCCACGCGGTCGATGCGGTCGACCCGGTCGACACGAGGGCAGCTCGACCGGTTCGCAGTCGACCCACGAGGTTGATATGGTCAACCCATATCCAACACAGTCGACACGGTCGAACCAGGGTCAACACGTGGTCGATGCGGTCGAACCGTGATCGATGTGACCAACTCGGGTTCGGCACAGGGGTCTCATGGTCGACCACCCTGGGGGTCGACACTTTCGACCCACAGTCGGCAAGGTCAACATTAGCGACAAAGTCGGGCCACAACCAATGCGATCGACGCACGCGGTCCATATAATGTGGTCGACCCGCACACAACAATATCAACTTTGGTAAATATCACACGAGCAAAAATCAAGAATCCATACAGGCGTAAGCATATAAAACAAATAATAACAACAACAATGCAAACGCAAGTAAGGAAGAATCATCAGTTGGTGCCTATGGTGTTGGAGGGGGGGTGGCTTCTCGATTGTTGAACCGGCATAATGGCGAAGGGTGACAGAGGAAGTAAGGGGTACTATGGCGATAGGTTCCTTATTCCACTCTTAGACCACGGGTGTCCAAGGGGAGTTCTTCCTGGGCCTACGTCGCTGAGAAAAACGCTTATGAAGCTACTTCGACTCAAAGTAGAAGGTATCGGGTTGAGGCCGGACGAAAAGGAACCTTCTCTTCCACGAGGGAATGTTGGATGGAAGCTTCAAAATAAACTTGGCCCTGCTACGGGAAAGAGTATAATGGCAATAGAAATAAAAGTTGGGCTCTAACTTTCCCAACCGGTGATGACACGAAATAGAAAATGCGATCATTGTCCGAATGGCATTAGGAGGGAGTTGGTTTAATGGAAAATCAAACACCCGACATAGACACAAGAGAGGGCCAAGGCCGGAGAATCGAAGACCCGCATCAACTTGGTCCTTAAAAAATGTATAGCATCCGGGGGGTGGTCGGTCATATGTATCTGAAGGGACCGGTTTCACAAACTCCCAACCGGTAGAAAATTCGTAAAGTTTCTTGAACTCCGCAATGTCGCAATTACATACGGGAAAAAGGGCTAGATCTACTCTCCAGCTCAACGTCCAAAGCCTCATCCTCACCTAAGTCGGTCGAGGAGGGGGCGCAGCTACCTGAATCAATCGAGGGAGTAGCATGTCCACCCGACTTGACCGAGGGGGAAGCGCGGCTTCTCGAGCCCCGCGAAGGAAAAACGGGTCCTCCCGAGCCAGTCAAAAGAGAAACACCACGACCTGAAATTGAGTCGGGAATGTCGGAAAAGGACGGAACACCCTCAAGATCGAAGGGGTCATTTGGAAACGAGTCCCCAAACCTTTGGAGTTCATCCCAAGTAAACACACCCTCGTCCTCATCGACTAGATAAGAGACATCGGCTTTGGAGGGGGGATCGAAAGGCACATCTATGGAAAGACAGAAGAAAAATGGTATGAGCTATCGTACCCGAGACTTGGGCCCGAACCCGTCAAAGCTAGGCCGAAAGAGACGGCTATAGCAAACCGAAAAAAAAATATAAATGCAAAATGAAAATAAGTGAGGAGAGATCGAGGTCACGTACCCATAGCGAGATGGCCGGAGCTTGGAATAAGGGCGACGATGGTAGGGGAGTACGACCAGAAATTCGCACCAAAGAGAGAGCTCCACTTGGCCGCCGGGGGTGGGAGTATTTAGGAGGAGAGGAGGAAAAGTTTTTTTAAAAATGAATAGGAGAAGTATTTATAGAGAGGCAAGTAATTTAGGGTAGAAAAGTGGATGAAAATGAACCATAGGATCTTGGTAGATAAGATCCATGGCTAGAAATAAGGTCTTGAAAAAAAAGAAAGGTATGGTCTAAAAGGAAAAGGTATTCAACTACGAAGTACCACCAAAACCCTCTAGTCCAAGGAGTTAACCGGGCACAAACTTCAAACACACTCGGTAATCTTGCCATAGCAAGGCGATGACGATCCGATGAAATAATTAATAGCAGTGGCGATGAGCGCGAACATTTATATTTACGATTACAAGAACTTCAGTTGGTATACTCGTAAATAGGGGGGAGTTGTTGATAGGGATTATAGTACCAACCCGAATTAACCGGACGTGGACCCATGACATAAAGGTCGGGTAGCGGTGGTCGAGGGTAGCTCGACCGGGTCAATTAGTCGAGCGTAATCCCAAGGTCGAAGGCAGGTCGACCGGATCAAGTGGTCGAGCTTATACCCGAGGTCGACCGCATACCAGGAGAATAAGGCGGGTCGAATGTCGACCTATATGACCGGGCATCGATCGAATCGCACTCGGTCAAGGGATATTTGAGGACTTATAGCCCGGAGGAGAGTCCGTACAACTAAACGCTATATATATGTTGAAGTTCCACACGTATTAGGTAAGACTCATTTATTATCAACACTGTTACATTTATTACACATTATTCTTCTATTCCGAGATATTGACTTGGGCGTCGGAGGGTCTTGTGCCGGAGCAATTCCGGCGCTTTTGCAGGTACCGGCGAACTCAAAGACTTGGACTGCACCGAACCGGTAGATCCACGTCCAAATCGGAGATGACCTTTCGAAAAACCGGAGCCACTTATCTCGGACCATATCACATTTGTTAAAAATACACCCATATTATAAGATATGAGAGATGTTTCAAAAGTCCATTAAGATAATTCAAAATGTTACTACAATATGAAATTTTTATTTAAAGAATGGGTAAAATTATTTATTTGAATATATACATGTGTCTATAAGCTACTAAGATATATATATATATATATATATATGTATATATATATCAAAAGTCCATGTAATTAATTGAAAATGTTACTACCACTATGAAATATTTCATTTAAAGAATGGGTAAAATTATACCTGCGCCATATAAAGATATACCGGCCCAAAGGCTCCCTACTCGACCGGATAATGGCTCAAACTGATTTGTCATGTCGACACGGACCCGTCGACATGTTGAAGTTGATTCCTCTAGGTCGACTCTTAACAAGGTCGACAACGAGAAGTGGCAGATGCCCTACAAGTCGACTCTTGGGAGTCGACATCGTTCAGTCGACTTCCCAAAAGTTGACATCTATCTGAGAAAACCAACAAGAGCGTAGCCTCCGAATAACCAAGAGATCCTGGGTCGACTCTATTATACTCGAGGTCGACTCCTTGTACCTCGAGACGAGAGGCATTCCGACGACTCCTTAAACTTGGTATATTTCTTGGAACCTCTTGACCATTAATAGATAAGAAGGAATCTTGAGATGACTCGGCAGGGAGGGGAGACGAATCGGCCGGGGCATTTTGGACCTTTTAGGTCCACCGACTTGGGAATTTCGGGTACTTCAGGTAAGTATTCACTCCTATATAAAGGAGATGAGGTAACCCTAAACCCTAACTCTCATTCATTCCACATTTCCCTCATAGCTGCTGCGCAGCATCACTTCATCACTCTCATATTGACTTGAGCGTCGGAGGCTCTACGCCGGAAACACCTCCGACGTTGAGTTTTTGCAGGTATTCCCACGGTCTAGCAACGATTCAGAGGCGGTTCAAGCAGATCTGAGCTCAAATCCACCGGTTCTCTTCAGATCTGGAAGTAGACCCATCATATTGGCGCCGTCTGTGGGGAGTTCTTGAAGGAAGTAAGAGCTTCACACCTAGCTCCGATCTGTTTGCTGATGGCTGAGAAGGAAGATTTGCAGAGGAACTTGAATGAAGAGTTTAGGGGAGCATGGACGGACAAGAGGCCACCACCATTTTTCACCCCTAGACACCTAGTGATGCAGATGATGGGAATGCCACCGTTTGGAGGGCCTCCACCACCGGGGTTGACTCTGGGTGGAGAAACGCCCGTCACTCCAGCCGGAGTAAAAATGCAAGTGTTGACCAAGATAGGAACAAGTCAAAACCTCAACCCAGACGTTGGAGAGAAGGAACCAACGGAGATGTCTCGACCTCTGGTCGAGATGAGTCGGGTAATTACATTGTTGCTTCTCCTTTGAAGTGTAAGAGCATGGAAAAATCGGGTATTGGAATCTCCTTCCTTAAGCCATTTCAGTCTGGCTTTTTGTTGCCAAAATATTTCTTCATACTTGTGAGCCTTCTCCAATTCTCTTCTAGTCTGCTCCCAGCTCTCCCATTGGGTGCCTAAGTTATCTTGGTTTAGGAGTTGCAGCTTGTGTGTCAAATTTGAAATAAGGGCTTGATTCTGAGTTTGAAACTTAGAGCTCCAGATGAGTAAGGCTGCTCTGACCCTTTTAATCTTCTCCTTCAATTGAAAAAAGGGGGTGCCCGAACAAGAGGATTGCTAAGCTGTCTTAACTATTTCTTCAAAGCCCTCCTTGTCTATCCACCATTTATCAAAATGGAATCTTGATTTCCTTCTTTCTCTGGGAAGGCCATAATCCATGAGCAGAGGTGTGTGATCTGATGCACTCCTGACAGTGTTTGAAGCTGATGCATTGGTAAAAGCTTGTATCCACTCTGAGGAGCCAAATGCTCTATCCAGATATTCTTCCACCAGATCCAGGAGGTGCTGGAGCAGACGCAGATGCAACCCCGCGTCGAGGAGAAAATGCTGACGATGACGAGAACTGAAATGCAAAAGATGATTGCTGAAGTTGTGGCCGTCCAGATGAAGCAAGTGGCGCAAGTCGAACAGAACCCACGGGTCGAGCAGCAGCGCGGGTCGAGCGACAACTGTGTGTCGAGCAGCAAGCTCAGTCGAATGTACAGCAGAACAGAAGGGTGGACGACGAGGAATCCTCCATTCGAAATGTCAATCCACAGGCGAGGGACGAGACGTTGGAACAGTTGCTGGTCCAGGTCCGTGACTTGCAGGCTCGAGTCGGGGGAAGGAAGAGCAGAGGAGCAAAGGAACACCCATTCTCGCAGCAGATCTTGAGAGCCGACTTGCCTAAAGGCTTCAGGGAGTTGAACATATGGTACGATGGCTCCACTGACCAGTCTCGTCATCTAAGGAGTTTTGAGAACATGGCGGTGCTCCACCGCTACACTAACCCGGTGCAATGTCGCGCTTTCTTGACGACTCTGACAGGGTCGGCCCAAGACTGGTTTCACCAACTACCAGCTGGGTCGATTAAGGACTTTGATGGATTCAGCTCGAGTTTTCTTAATCAATTTGCAAGTGAAAGGGGTGCAAGAGAAGTCCTACCTCTCGTTGATTAGCATGCAGCAGAATAAGGGTTGGGGAGAAGACGAGTTGAAAAACTTCGTTTATCAGCTATGAAGCTGCTAAAATCGTTACTCGACTTCGACCAGCTCGCAAGAAGGGTTAGAGAGAAGACAAGTTGAAAAACTTACGTTTCACAGCTATGAAGCTGTTTAAGATCGTTGCTCGACTTCGACCATCTCGCAAGAAGGGTTGGGGAGAAGACGAGTTGAAAAACTTCGTTTATCAGCTATGAAGCTGCTAAAATCGTTGCTCGACTTCGACCAGCTCGCAAGAAGGGTTGGGGAGACGAGTTGAAAAACTTACGTTTCACAGCTATGAAGCTGTTCAAGATCGTTGCTCGACTTCGACCAGCTCGCAAGAAGGGTTGGGGGAGAAGATGAGTTGAAAAACTTACGTTTATCAGCTATGAAGCTGCTAAAATCGTCGCTCGACTTCGGCCAGCTCGCAAGAAGGGTTAGGGAGAAGGTAATAAGGAAATAACAGTAAGATAACTTGAAACACAAACAGTTCGAAGAAAGAACAATTAGCAAAGTACAACATCGAGAATAAGAAGAGTAATGATAATATTGATCAAAGAGAATTGATTACATTCGAAGTCGTCTCGACCTTTACATAACTCGAAAATAGGTCGAGAACGACAAAAAACAAAAAGACAACAAAAACAAAGGCACAGCCCCAGACTAAACAACACTGCTAAGACTCGGCATCCGACTTCTCAGCAGCGTCGTCTCCCCCTTCCACAATAGTGGCAGTCTTATCGGCATCAGCATCCTTGTCGACAAGTGGCTCAGTGCCCTGCTGCTTGGCATCCCCCCCCTCGACCTTCTTCTCGCAACTAGCCCCACTTGGACAGATTAATTCGATCGAACTGGACAAGGGGGTGGGAGGAACCTCAAGTTGCGCGCTCAGTCCAGCCTTGCGAATGGCCCAAGCCTCGAGTCCCGACCACCACGGGTAATCGTCAGGAAGAGATTCGTCACCCTCATAGCCCTCGGGGTCAGGGAGCGTCTCCTTGATCGCCTCACGGTCGAGTTTCCCTTCAAACTCGGACCCTGACACCACCGCCTCCCATGCGGCAAATGCATGCTCGAAGTACTGAAGGGTGGCGGGGCAGAGCTTGTCGAGGAAGGCGGGGGAGTTGCAAAAAGCCTTGACGACCTCCTGGCGATAGGTCTCAAGGAAGACGGCGCCCATTGGGGACTTCAAAAACGTCCTGCGCCCCTCTTCGACACCACTCTCCCTCTCGACCATGATCTCGTCGCGAGCCTTGTCGAGGTCGTCTTTGAGCTTGCCATTCAACTGCAGAGCCACTGCCTTGTCGGCCTTCAGCTTGTCGACAAGGGCCTTCGAGGCCTCCAGATCCTCCTTCAGCGCCTCGATCTCCTGGCGCTGAGCCTCGCATTGGTCCTCGCGGGACTTAGTGGAGACGGCAGGAGCCCTACTCCCTTCCTCGAGGCAAGGAAGCGCCGCCGCCAGAAACTGGGAAAAAGCATTGAAGAAAAATGAGAAAAAGATGAATAAAGTTTAAGAAAGATGCGACACCAAGTCGACTGAAGGATAGGAAAAATACCCGGGAGAGACACTGAATAGCGTAGTTTGAACGCTCATACAGGTTCCCCTCAACACGCTCCTTGTCGTCCTCGGGGATGAGGGAGTTGAGGTACTTAGCCACCTGGTACGCCTCCGGATGATTCCAGAGCCGAGAAGGCATTTTGACCGTCACATCCGTGGCGGTGATGGGGGAGGGGGCCATCTTCTCGACCGCCTTTCCTTTCCCCATGTCGACCTTGCGACGCTTCAGGTCGTCGAGGATTAGGATGGCGGCCCGATCGTCTTGGGCCCTCTTGCGGGAAGCGGGGCCCGATGATTTGTGTTTGGCAGCACTAGGGTTCTCAACCCTAGATTTTTGAACAGTTGTCGTCTCAGCTGCTGTGGCGGCAGGCCTCAACCCGGATCCGCCTGAGGGTCGAGAAGGAGGAGCAGAACCGCCGGCCGACTGGCCGGTCGGTTGATTCTTCTTCAGCTCAAAATGTTTAAGTGCCTTAACTGAAATATAGCAGGAGAAAGTTACCATACAAACAACAATTAACAGTCATGGTACGAATAATCAAAATTTATAAACAGTTAGGCTGGTCGGTTGATTCTTCTTCAGCTCAAAATGTTTAAGTGCCTTAACTGAAATATAGCAGGAGAAAGTTAGCATACAAACAAAAATTAACAGTCATGATACGAATAATCAAAATTTATAAACAGTTACACAAGAAGGAACATTAGTAGCTTACGAGGATCATCGAGACGAGGAAGATCCTCGTAAATGACGATTCGGGAATGATTGACCAATTCACGGTCCTCTATTAACTGACGGGCACTATATGTATGTTTATTGAGCTCCATCAAGAGGGTGGCAAACTCGTCGGAACGAGGCCGTTTATTTTGTTTTACTTTCGAGGTAATCCATTTATTCACATAATGATACATACCGGCTGCGGGTCGAATAAAGACGTATTTCGATTTCCATTCAGTAACATTGGAGGAAAGATCGGTAAGAAAAGAGACACCGGCACGACGACCCAAGCAATGGCACCCTTGGAAAGTCGATAGCCGTAGCAGTAAAAGAAAAACTCGGGCGAGAAGAATTTAAGTACTATTCGGGAGACGACTATAAAGGCTATCGTAATGCGAATGGCGTTTGGAGAAAATTGATTTATTGAAACATTATACAAGTTACTTATCAGCAAGAGCTCGTCTTGGATGGGAAAGCGAAGGCCGAAGACGACTTGGTCTATGAAGAACGTATGATAGCCGCGAGGGGGAAGGGCAAAATCGTCGTTAGGACCTGGGGCGACCAACTCCCAGTCAGAAGGAAGCCCACTAAATTTTTTGAAGCCCTCGACCTCGGCTACAGAGGCATAACAAAAAGGATTTAGAACAGCTAATCTAGCCAAAGGGCAAGCTATCGATACAGTATTCGAAGAGTCGAGAAGAGGAGCAATTATTGGTACAGATATAGGACTCGTTCTATACACAGGGATATCTAAGAACCTAAGGGGTATACCTTGAGGAATGAGGTCGAGACGAGGGGAGCCTCCTCGAGAAGAGCTCTTCGAAGTATCGACCAAACCGCCCGCCAAGAGCGCTTGGTTGCTCATTCCAGTCGACGCTGGAAGCAGAAGCATGGGAGGAAGAAGCGCGAAGAGGCGTCATAACCATCTTATAACCAGTCACTTGAACGGAATCAGAACTGGAACCCTCATCGACTTTGTGGGTATACTCGTTGATTTGGCGACCAAGGGAGCCAGAGAGAGGGGACGAGTCGGAAGCTAAAGAGAATAAAAGAAAAGAAAAGGTTGGAATTAGCGAAGCCATGGGATAATACACTAGACGCAACAAGCAGAGTCGACTTCCAAAAGTCATAGAAAGACGACTCGACTTCTGTCAATGTCAAAAGGAAACAAGGAAGCCCACAAGTCATTACTCAGTCGATTCGACAAGAGATAGACCAGCAAGTCGACATGAGTCGATTAAGAGAATAACAAAGAAATGGTAGAAAAAGAAAAGAGAAGGCCACTAGGTCGACAGGGATATACTTAGCCAAGGATGAAAAGTCGACTTCATCCCAGAGGTCGACAATCAACAAAGCAAAAAACAACAAATCCAAGCAAAACATGCACAATCAAAGATCCAACACAAAATTCGCGAAAAGAGTTTGAAGAAACATGAAGAACACACAGGAATTTCAAAATCCAGAAAAACTGAAAAAAGGCAAAAACCGATGGCAAATTGAGAGGTAAAAGAAAATAGTAAACTTACACATGATGGTGTGGTTGATAGGAACTCTGAATGAACTTGAAGTCGCCGGAAAATGAGAGTTGGAAGCAGTTGGAGGATTGAAGAATTTGAGAGCGTGAAAAGTGATCTGAGGCAAACCTGAAATATATTTATACATAAGGGTAATAGATGCTGACCGTTGGATCAGCAGGAGAACCAACGATCCTGATGAAGCGCAGAATTCGAAGAGTCGGTGGTTGAGGTGACGCGCATCACTTCAGGAATTTTGAAATTTGAAATTCAAAAAGGGTCTGTCAGAGTGTCTGACTTATCCGAAAAAGCAATCATAAGAGGTTGAGGTGCTTCTCAATCAACTGACGAGATGGCAGGAAGACGACACAACCATACCTCACCAAATTTACGCTTAAGCAGTCGACTGCTTAGAGTAATTTTTGGGGGGGACTAGATGATATAGCCATATAAAGATATACCGGCCCAAAGGCTCCCTACTCGACCGGATAATGGCTCAAACTGATTCGTCATGTCGACACGGACCCGTCGACATGTTGAAGTCGATTCCTCTAGGTCGACTCTTAACAAGGTCGACAACGAGAAGTGGCAGATGCCCTACAAATTGACTCTTGGGAGTCGACATCGTTCAGTCGACTTCCCGAAATTCGACATCTATCTGAGAAAACCAACAAGAGCGTAGCCTCCGAATAACCAAGAGATCCTGGGTCGACTCATTTATACTCGAGGTCGACTCCTTGTACCTCGAGACGAGAGGCATTCCGACGACTCCTTAAACTTGGTATATTTCTTGGAACCTCTTGACCATTAATGGATAAGAAGGAATCTTGAGATAACTCAGCAGGGAGGGGAGACGAATCAACCGGGGCATTCTGGACCTTTTAGGTCCACCGACTTGGACATTTCGGGTACTTCAGGTAAGTATTCACTCCTATATAAAGGAGATGAGGTAACCCTAAACCCTAACTCTCATTCATTCCACATTCCCCTCATAGCTGCTATGCAGCATCCCTTCATCACTCTCATATTGACTTAAGCGTCGGAAGCTCTACGCCGAAAACACCTCCGGCGTTGAGTTTTTGCAGGTATTCTCGCAGTCTAGCAACGATTCAGAGGCGGTTCAAGCAGATCTGAGCTCAAATCCACCGGTTCTCTTCAGATCTGAAAGTAGACCCATCATATCAAAAGTCCATGTAATTAATTGAAAATGTTACTACCAATATGAAATATTTCATTTAAAGAATGGGTAAAATTATTTGAACATATACATTTGTTTGTAAGCAATTAAGATATATAATGCACTAAATTTAATATATAATTTAACACTATAACTTATGAATTGAAAGTGCATGATTAATATTTTTTTATTATAACTTCTTATTACTTTATTTAATTTTTAAATTTTTTTGAAAATTGAAATAATGTAAAAATTATCCGATTCACATAAACAAATATTACAATTGCAGGTTGTTCTTTTGGTGTTTTATCATACTTCTTTTTTTTCGAAACTATAGAGAATTTATATAACAAACGCACAAATGTGCAAAGATACAATCTGGAACACACCCCAAAGCTGAATAAAATGAGAGGACAGGTCTGACGACCGCCTTGAAGCTCGACACTAGCAAACGCTAGAAACCAAAACAAGACACTCGGAACAACCAAACAACAAACGCATAGACAATCTACAACTAAAAGCTCCCCACAGGAGGAGCTGGTCCCCATAGGATAATAAATTGCTCCCGCTCACACATGGGCCAACGGCCTAGACCAAAGAGATGAGACATAAAACACTCGGGTAAAGAACCTTGACCAAAAACACATAACTAACACAGACTCAAGAAACAGAAAAAGAAAACAAAACAGAGCCCTTCCCCGGCAAACGAAAGAGCAAGACCGCAGTGCACGATCGACACAGGAAAGATTTCAGGCCCGAGCAATTGCTACCGAAACTGCAAAATGCCTATACAGTAGAATCAACCGAACACCAAAATCAATCCTCGTATCGACCCTTCCCCAACCAAGAGAGCAACAGCCCGCCCCCACACCAGACCCACCCGAACTCGTCTAACACCACTAGCCGAGCTCGAGAGAACCAAGCCCCCCTGCCGCCTAACACCACTAGCCGCACAGGGGAGGGTGAGAGTGGCACGTCCCCTCAACTCCAACCGCTGCAATAGGACTGCCGTAGCACCGGAATGCCGCCCCACCCGTCTGCTCACGCATCACCCAAAACGGCCACAGAGCACCAGCGTCTAGAACCAACCCGAATGGCGAAGCCCCACCGGAAGGGCGCAGCCCAGCGATCGCAGAAAAGGAGGAGATGAGGGGCTTACCTCCACAGAGCCAGATTCCACCAGCAATTGAGGGGGAAACTAGAATCGCCGGCCAGACTCCGATCAGGAGGGTCGCTACCACCAACCAAAGCCCCGTCTGCAACCAAACGGACCAACGACCTCTGAGCTTCCATGTTCATATCAGGGGCACGCTTCACCAAGAGTGAACCAGGTGGTCAAGGACGACGATGGGCCATGACATCTTCGTCACTGAGGAAGACGAGATGATCAGATTTGGAAGATTCGGGTTTCGGATTTTGGGGGAAGGGTTTCGGATTTGGGGAAAGACGTCTATCCTGTTTCAATCATACTTCAATAAATGCATATATGATACTTCTAGAGATAATATATGAGAGACAACAACTCAATTAATGTAGATCATAATTATAATATAATCGTGTATGATAAAATATTTAAAAATTTCTAAATATTGGTTGAGTTAAATAATATATATGTTAGACATATATAATTTCATAAATATAACTAAAATGATTATCATTTTTTACAATTTGAGAGTAAAAAATGTGTGTCACTTTAAATAACTACCACTCAATTAGTTCTTCATTATTTTATTTTTTTTTCCCGAAACGATAGAGATATTTATTACTAAAACTCAAAAGAGCCAATAGTCCAAAATACAAATAGTAACCATAAACCGAAAACAACAAACTGAGAGGCTCATACAAGATGACCTAAAACCTCAACAAAGGAATTAAAGAGAAAAGGAAAAAAAGAATTTTATCACCCGCCACTGCTACAAAGCCTAGCAAGATAATAAAACTCCAACAGCTAAAATAAACCAACCAGAAAAGAAAAAAAGAAGCTAAACTGAAGAAACTAAGCAATGCATCAACAGAAGTCATCCAATAGCATGAAGAAATTCCTGCCAATCCCAGTGAGCTGCCATGATCAATCTGTGTGCTGGAATGAGAGTTTTTTTAAAGACCCACAGGTTCCTTGACTTCCAGAGCCACCAAAGCAGATAAGTAGACAATTGTATTCTTGCTTCAGCTATCTCTGAGGAGTCAAGAGAACAGATTTGTTGCCACCATCCTTTGAAAGTTTCAGTGCTGCAAGTGTTAGGATCCTATTGCACAGGTGAGAGGTCCCATAATCTTTGAGCTCTTGGGCAAGAAAACAACAAGTGCTCAACAGTTTCAAGCTGAGTTCCACAGATAGAACATGTAGTATCTATGCCAAGGCCTTTTTTCCTAAGATGAATTGCCACAGGAAGAGTGCCAGAGATGCACTTCCAAAGAAAATGTTTGACCTTATTCATGATTTTCAGTTTCCAGCCTCTGAACAGAAGAGCCTTACCTTTTGCAGCAGAGGAGATGCATTCTAGGATATCCAATTGTAGGAGTTTCTTTTCAGCAAGATGGATGAAAGTACAAGAAACTGTGAAGATGCCTTTCTGATGTAGCCCCCAGTATAGTCTATCATCTTTATCAGGTTTCAGAGTAGAGATAGTGAGAATGGCTGCACTATCTTGTTCAGAAAACACATGTTTGATGAGCCATTCATTCCAGCACCTACCATCTGGCAGCAGCAAATCCTTAACCCAAATAAGATGATCCCTGGCAAGTTCCATGAGTTGAGGAGTAGGTGTAGCAAGGTTTGGAACCCAATTAAGATCTGCAATCCTGGTACTGACACCATTTCTAATTTCAACTTTAAGCCACTGAGAAAACAAAGGCAGCATCTCCATCCAAGAGTTCCACATCCAATATCCACTCTGGCTTTTGATAGTATGAACAATAGAATGGTTGGGAAAGTACCTATCCTTGAGAATTCTGCTAACAAGAAGTTGAAGGTTGGTAGCTATCCTCTATAGCTGCTTACAAATCAAAGCTTGGTTGAAGAGTTTGAAATCAAGAAAACCCAGGCCTCCTTGCATTTTTGGAAGAGAAAGAAGAGATCATTTCTTCCAATGTATTCCCTTAGAATCTTGATTGCCTGACTTCCACCAGAAATTAGCACACAATTTAGAAATCTTAGCACAAAGGGTAAGTGGAATTTTAAAGCAAGACATGGAGAAAATGGGAAGAGCTTGAACCACAGCTTTGAGTAAAACTTCCTTTCCTGCAGGGCTTAGTAAATTTGATTCCCATCTACCAAGTTTGGACTTCACAGAGGTGAGAAGATAGTCAAATACCTCTTTCTTTTATTTACCTATGCCCAAAGGCAATCCCAAATACCTGGTAGATCTATGAGCCACAATACCATTAAGAAAGTTACAGATAGACTGTTTAAGCTGCTGAGGAGTGTTCTTGCTAAAGAAAGCTGCAGATTTCTGGAGATTGACTTGTTGCCCTGAAAACAGCTTATATTGCTCAAGCAAATTTAGGAGAACAGTAGCTTGGTCAACTCCTGCCTTACAGAAACAAAGAATCGTCTGCAAATAATAAATGAGATTATACTGGTCCATTCTTAGAGAGTTTCAGCTCATGAAGATGACCCTTGTTGCAAGCATCAGAAATAAGTGCTAATAATAGTTCTGACACAATGATAAAAAGATAGGGGGATAAGGGATCCCCCTGCCTTATTCCTCTGGAAGGAGTGACATAACCACTAACAGTCCCATTCACTTTAAAAGAAAATGATGCAGAAGTAACACAAACCATAATGAGCTTGACAAAATCCTAGTGAAAATCCATTTGCAGCATAATTCTCTTGAGACAGTTCCATTCTACTCGGTCAAATGCTTTGACCAAATCAAGTTTCAAAGCCATTAAATAGTTTCTACCAGATGAATGCCTGTTCAGATAGTGAAATGCCTTTTGTGCAATTATAACATTATCTAAAAGTCGTCTGCTCTGAACAAATGCTGACTGATGATCACTAATGCACTGATTTAGGCAAAGCTTTAATCTTTGAGCAAGAATTTTAGATAAAACTTTATAAACCACACTGCACATGCTGATAGGCCTAAAGTGACTCAAGGTTTCAGGGTTGTTGCATTTGGGAATGAGAGATAATATTGTATGGTTCTAGTATTTAAGCAGCATGCCAGAGTGAAAGAAACTGAGAATAGCAGCTAACAGATCTTCTTTGATGAGAGGCCAGAAGTGTTGGTAAAAAATAGCACTCATACCTTCTTCCCCTGGTGCTTTGTCAGGATGCAGATTGAACAATGCTTCTTTGACTTCTTTCTCTTCAACTGGCTTTAAGAGCTCATCATTCAATTCAACAGTGATTGATGTAGAGATTAGGGGACGTAAAGCATCACCCNCCCCCCCCCCCCAACTTCCTTCTGAGGAGAAAAGATTAGCATAAAATTCTGCAATGTGTGTTTCACTGTCCTGCTGGTTGGTGATAGGTTGGCCTCTAGTCGAGATGAGTCGGGTAATTGCATTGTTGCTTCTCCTTTGAAGTGTAAGAGCATGGAAAATCGGGTATTGGAATCTCCTTCCTTAAGCCATTTTAGTCTGGCTTTTTGTTGCCAAAATATTTCTTCATACTTGTGAGCCTTCTCCAATTCCCTTCTAGTCTGCTCCCAGCTCTCCCATTGGGTGCCTGACTTATCTTGGTTTAGGAGTTGCAGCTTGTGTGTCAAATTTGAAATAAGGGTTTGATTCTGAGTTTGAAACTTAGAGCTCCAGATGAGTAAGGCTGCTCTGACCCTTTTAATCTTCTCCTTCAATTGAAAAAAGGGGGTGCCTGAACAAGAGGATTGCTAAGTTGTCTTAACTATTTCTTCAAAGCCCTCCTTGCCTATCCACCATTTATCAAAATGGAATCTTGATTTCCTTCTTTCTCTGGGAAGGCCATAATCCATGAGCAGAGGTGTGTGATCTGATGCACTCCTGACAGTGTTTGAAACTGATGCATTGGGGAAAGCTTGTATCCACTCTGAGGAGCCAAATGCCCTATCCAGATATTCTTCCACCAGTCCATGATGGCTCTGTTAACGCACCATGTAAAAGGGTATCCCTTCATCTTTACTTCTTCCATCTTCATAGCATTGATGAACAAATTGAAATTGAGACAGCTATTAGGACTTCTTGGTATTCCACCAGCTTTTTCAGTAGTTGATCTAACTTCATTCCAGTCACCAATAGCAAACCACAAATTGCCCCGAGAAACTTTATCATCCAAAAACTTCTGCCACTGATCAGAACTAATAGCCTTACAAGCATTAAAATATACAAAAACACCCCACTGAACATCTTGGGAGTTACATTGAAATTCTACTACAATATAGAAAGATTTACAGATGCATCTGATAATTTGAACCTGAGGATCCCAGCAGAAGAGGAGGCCTCCACTAAGACCTACAGGATCTACAATAGCTAATCTATCAGCAAAACCTAATTTCCCACCTACAGATTTTACAAAGGCATTTTGCTTTTTGGTTTCAGAAAGAAAGATAAAAAGGGGTGGTGAGATTTAATTAACTCTCTGATTTGGGAAATTGTAGAGGGCCCACCCAGCCCTCTACAATTCCACACCACAGCTAACATTGATCACTTTGGTGCCATTCTAGGCTGGCAACCCCTACCTTTTCTTCAGAAATAGCTTTAAGTTTTTTAGAAGGAACTTGATTGAGAACAATGTGCCCTTCTCCTGTTTATGATGTTTCTTGCCTGAGCCTGTCCCTTTTGCCTCTGGATAATTGGTCTATGATGAGAGGGGCTTCTGAGGTTCTGTGCAATCTACCAAATGTGTTTCCCGCCCTCTTCCATGTCTTGAGGATTTGGGTTTTATGAGCAGTGAGTTTTCCTTGGGAGGTAGGTATAGTTGAAGCTGGTGGAGTATCTCCCTTTTCAATTTCCATGGTAGAAACCTCAACAATTTGCAGGGGAAAATTTTCAGACTCCTCAGCTTGTATAGGAATATGAGTAGCTGAAACTTGAGAAGTGTTTCCCTTTGGAGGATGATTTTCTCCTTGACTAGCAACCAATTGGTTGTTTAAATCTGGCCGGCTAGATGAAGCTTTCTGAGAATTTCTTTGGGCAGCACTTGTAGGGGATTCCGGTGGGGGGGATGATCTTGACTCAGATAAACCCACAGGAGCCCATTTATGACCATCTGCTGCTCTCATCCAATCACCAAATTGACCTTCCTTTAGGATATTGTTCCTAACATCCTCCATCTTCTTGAGACAGCCACGGTCGAGATGTCCAATTTTGCCATAGTAGTGGCAAAGATTTATTAACTTTTCATACTTGAACCCCACATTAACAATTTGATCCCCCAGCCTGATCTTAGCAACTCTAGGAAGAGGTTCATCAACATCCAAGGTTACCAGTAGTCTCAATATCTTACCCCCATGATTACATGTATTGGCTATGACCACATTCTGGAGATTCTTGAAGGCCTTGCCAATTTTGAGGCCAACTTCAGTACTAAGCCAATTGAGTGGAATATTATGAACCTGGACCCATAGATTAAGCTCTTTGAAACAGGGTTGCTTACTGTTGATGTTGGTCGTCCATTCTTTAAGGATTATATACTGGTTTTCGAAGCTCCAGTTGGTACCGATGGCTATTTCTTCATGTCATCTCGATTCTGAAAAATGAACTGAAAGTAGTTGGGGCTGAGCTCTTTGACCTCCATTGGTTGGCTTAGCTTCCAAATATGGGACATGGCTCTTCTAATACCAATCCAACTTGCTGGTCTGTCACCTCTAACTTTGCCAAAGAGACTTCTTTGACATTATTCATCACTAGCTTTGATGTCATCTTGAGCAATGTCAAATACCACTTCTTCCTTTTCTGATAACGAAAAGATCTTGAGACGATCGGAAAGATCATCATCTCCAGAAGATTGTTGTCGATGATCCATAGAAAGCCCTAGAAAAAGCCCCAAATTCGGGAAAACCGAGAAGAGGAAACGGGGGACAGAGAAACAATGGGTAATATCAAGTATACTGAATAATCAATAAGAACAAGGAAGTAAACGGAAACGATGGCCGGAAACCGGAAATCTACCGCTCTCAAAGGGAGAATCTACCGCTCTCAAAGAGAGAATTTTTCTTAAATGTTGGCTCTAGATTAATTCTCCAAAAATCTTCATTATTTGTTGTATACTTATTTTTATACTTTCATAATAAGAATGTAAACATTTATATATCTCATATCACCATTTGTTATTATAAGTATTTTTTTTTTCAAACAATAGTACTAGTGAACTGTTAATGCTATAAGGGCATTAATTAGTATACTTCATTTTATGTGATAAACTAGGGATCTCTCGGTTGTGCGAGGCACAATCGACCCATAATACCAAAATATTTATGTTTGAATAAAGTATTCCAAATTTTAAGAAAATAGATCATAATTGCATCAAAAGACTATCGAAAAGAACTTATACTCACAAATGCATCTAAAACCATTGATAAAATAAATAAATTATATGGCAAAAAATTGATCCCACGCAGGATTGTTAAAACACGACTTTTAGTTTTCAAAATCAAAGATAATTGGTCAAATATTTTTTTTGTGATGACCAATTTTTCATAAAACCAGTCACGCTTATTAATTGGTTTACAAACTATTTTTTTTTTGTAATTAGTTTGACTACAAGGGGCCGTCAAATATCTCAATTTTTAGAATGTACGGGAACCTATTTTGTAATTTTGTAAGGGATAGAGATATCTGTCCAAGTGATGTGTTAAGATTTTATAATATCTCATCATTGAGAAACAAAGACTTATAATAATTTTCTCTTAATACCGATACAATTTCCTTTTAAAAATGGATAACATATATGCAGTCAAATAAATTATGATACACCAGTTGACATGAGATGAGGAAAGCGTATGGAAGGCAACAAATGAATAGGAATTTAGGTATGAAAAGAGAAAAGTGGTTCCTCATATCCAAAGTCATTCACGTTTGAGGTCGGTGTGACTTTTCCAGACAAAAAAGAAACATTTAACAACAAATAAAAAATTCAACATTAAAAAAAAAAAAAAAAAAAATAAAAACATCCTCGAACTACACTGAGAGAGTTAGTGATGAAGCCACATTGACTAAAAGTGGAGAGATCAACTTCTTTTGAAAATAATATCAGCCAATAAGCAACAAGTTAATATGAAGAAGTCTGCAATTTTTGTTAGCAGAAAAGCCCCGGAGTTCATTAAGCTGAGAGTCTGTGACATCCTCCATGGTATCAGTGTGCACTCCTCAACCAGGTATCTTGGCCTACCTTTGAGAATTGGTCAATCTAAAACTGAAGCATTCTCTTTTATTTTGAATGATGTTAGAAATAAATTGCAAAATTGGAAGAACAAGTGGTTGTCCTCAGCAGGGAAGGAGGTGATGATCAAAGCAGCTTTGGGGGCACTTCCAGTGTTTGCAATGACTTGCTTTAAGCTTCCAATTACTCTATGCAAAGAGATTGTTAGTTTATGTCAATTTTGGTGGAGCAAGGGAGAGGATATGCAGAGAAGCATTCATTGGAAGAAATGGAGTTTTTTTTACACTTCCTAAATGCAAAAGGGGTCTAGGGTTTCAAGATATTCAGTTGTTCAATGAAGCTATGATATGCAAACAACTGTGTATCATCAAGTTTTTAAAAATTTAGAATCCGTATCGTCCTCAAATTTTTTTAAGAAAAAAAATGAGATTTCTGTATTTATAATCTAAGTTTAGGATCTATAATTTATGAAAAAATAAGTTTTTTTTTGTTGAAAAATTGATTTAAATTGAACTTCTGCAGTATATTGCATAACATTTTTGTTGATGAGAGCCTATCAAATGACCAATTTTTTAGTAAATAAATAAAAAAAGTTGAAAATATGTGTTTACATAAAAAAAAAAAAACAAAGTAATCAATATTCAAATATAAAATTGATCAACATTCAAAAATACAACAATCCAACTAAATTATAGGTTCTATAAATCATTAAATTGATTTACAATGCAGAGGTCGAAAGAGTAAATTATTATAAATATTTTGAAAAATTTATCCAGAAATGTAAAATATAAAGATTGGTTGGCCCATCTCATCTCAACTTCTTGGTCCATTGAATTCCATTTTGCAATCCCGTGCAAACAAAAGATCAAGAAAAAGCAAGGTTTTAGTTGGGCGAAAAAAGATTGAACAGATTCACCATATATTCAGAAACACCCAGTCTGTCTTTGAAAGAAGACCATAGAAGACTCGCTTTTGTCTCATGATTTGTTGCATAAGTGCCATCATCCAGTATCAGCTGAGCAATATGGTTTCTTCGGAAAGCAAAGAGGTTACTGCCTGAAAGAACTTGGAATTTTCATCCCCAAATTTTTCTAGTATACTTTTCAATAAATAAATAATATTATTACTTTAAACTAAAATAGCATTTGAAAATAAGTTTTAACTATTTATATAGTCTTACATATTTTTTACATTTTTATTTATATTTTATAGTATATTTTTTTATTTGTATATATATATAATGATTTTTAAAAAAAATTGAGGGAGGCCGGACCTCATGTAGTCCACCTCTGATATTATATATCTTAGTTTAAAAATTAAATAACACAGTATCTACTAATACACATTATAAAAAAATTATCAATAATCTGTGGAGAAAAATTCTAATAATATTGTATTGTTGTCAATTACCAATAATTTATATAAAAATTTATAATAATATTGTATTCATGTTTTTATTAGTATATATTTTATCAAAATAGTATAGTAAAATACATCATAAGTAGAAAAGAAAATAAATATAAAACTCCAAAAACAGCATAGTAATACATAAATATTACATTAAAATACATAAATATGTATATAAAAAAACTTCAAAATTATTACATTATAATACATAAATATATATAAAAAAAGCATAAAAATTACATTAATTATTACTATAAAATAAAAAAAATTAAATAAATAAAAGAAAAATAATGTAGCGCGGTAACAGTTCCGCGCTAGAACTAGCACAATGTATATTTCTCTATTGTGGCGTGATAATTTAGAGGAATAATTTTTTCTTCTGGCGTAAAATGTGTGCGCTAGAACTAAAGCAATGTATATTTCTCTATTGTGGCGTGATAATTTAGCGCAGTGGGGAATAATTTTTTCTTCTGGCGTAAAATGTGTAAAGTAGCGCGAACACTGTATATTTTTTCTCTAGTGTGGCGTGATAATTTAGCGCTAACACTGGAGATAATTTTTTCTTGGCGTAAAATTTGTAAAATAGCGCACTAAATTCTATCTATCATCATGGGATTTGTAAGGGAATTCAAATCTATCATCAAAATTCTATCTTCGTCCCTCCTTTTTTGCAAATCAAGTTGTTGTTTCTGCAATTGAAGTTGGACACTTTGACGTTCTTCGAATTTCTGCAACAACACAACAATAGTATCACTTTTAACATTTAGAGTTTGAAAATATTGGCAAAATTGGTCTTCATGTTTCTTCTTCAATTTGGCTTTCTTCGCTCCCATTGAACGTTGAGAGGATATTCCACCAACACCATCGTCACTTTGTTGAGGACTAAAAGATGACAATCCCGGAGACTCTGGTGTTGGTTGTCCATCATATGGAACGTCGGACTCAGAAGAGTCATTGAGTGTATCGAAATCCTGGCGACGAGATCGTGGTTGGGAGACATTATCATCAAATTTTCCAAACTCTTTGAATAGTCGGAACACATGTTGGAACTTGAAGCCATCTTTATATTTTGGGTCTTGTTCAAACAATCGTTCGGCTTGCTCAATCTACAAATTAAGTAAAAAATATATAATTGTAAGTATACCTATAAAACAAGCAAATAACATGAAAGATATTGAACTTAAAACAAAATACTCACCCTATCTTGGGTTTGTGTCTCACTATGATTGCGATATTCGATTTGCTTCAAGCATCCATTAAACCTCCGACAATGAGTTTCCATGAGACGGTAACGAGAGTCAAGAGACCTTATAGAGCGTTCTGGTAAATCCTTGTGTTTTTGGGAGCTGTATTCATCATTTTGGAAGCTGTGGAAGATTATGATCTATGGATTTGGCACGCATATTTTGGTATGCCAGGTGCAAATAATGACATTAATGTGCTGGAAGCATCACCTCTAATGTCAAATCTTGCTAAAGGTATCGCTCCACCAGCTAATTACACCATTCAAGGTAAACAGTTTAATATGGGCTATTATTTAGCAGATGGTATATATCCAAAGTAGTCCACTATTATTCAGTCTTTTTTTGCACCATCAAATCCAATGGAGGAATACTTTAAAATGAGACAAGAGGCATGTAGAAAAGATGTTGAGCATTTGGAGTTCTGCAAAAAAGGTTTGCAATCGTCGCGGGTCCTGTTCGTTTTTGGAAAAAGAGGTGCTTAATGATATAATGAAAGCATGTATTATTTTGCACAATATGAATGTCGAAGAGCAACGTGATCTTAGCGCGCCAATTAGAAGTGATGTTCAATTTGGTGCTCCTACGATTACTCCAGCACTGCGAGATCACGTCTCTTTTCAACAATTTCTTGCTCGACACAAACGAATCAAGGATAAGTCTGCCCACTATGAACTTCGTAATGCATTGGTTGCAAATTTGTGGGAAAAATATTCTCATGACAATAACTAGTGTTGTATTTTGTTTTACTTAGTTATTATTGTATTGAATGTTTCATGTTTGTGTTGATTTTTTTTCAAAAAAAAATTAATGTCTCTAATGTAATCCACGTTTGTGGAAAAATTAATGTTATTTTGGTTTTATGGTGCAGTGTGTAATTTTATAATTTTTATTTAAATTTATTAATTAATTTTATTAATCAATAATTAATATATATTCATAGATATGTATATTTTAGCAAGCATAATGTATTAAAATGTAATTTGTAGAGATTATTTAATAAACTAATAAAATTAGAAAAGAATATGCTTGTAATATTCTTTTCGAGGGGAATTATAGAGGGAATTGGTTGGAGTTGATGGCACTGTTGAAACTACTGTAAAGCTAGTAGAATTTTACTGTAGAAACTGTATAGATAGAGAAACTAGTTGGAGATTCTCTAAGATTGAATTTTTTAATGTTATACTCTTCTCCTATGTATAGAACAACACTTGTACTGTTTCTATAATGCTTAACTCATGATTAATAGAAGTTTTTTACTTCCCCCTCTTTTTGTTCGCGCTAGAGTTTTNCAGAGCAGAAGTTCTTCTAATATTCGTCTTCGAACAAGAACTCGCACAACTAATGGAGTGCAACAAAGACGAGGCGATTCGCGCCAAGCAAATCGCCGAGAAGAAAATGGAGAGCCTCGACTTCGAGGGTGCAGATCCGGAATTCAATGATTTCGACAAGCTTCGTGAAGAGAGCCTCTTTGAAGTGAATCAAATTTGGGCACGTTATGATCCGAATGATGGGATGCCTCGATTTCATGCAAAGGTTCGTGATCCATTCGAATTGAGCCTAACAGACACAAACCATATGTTTTCTCATCGAGTGGTTTTGGAGAAAGGAAATAAAAGAGGTTCGTTTTTTGTGAATCCTAAACCGGGTAAGATTTAGGCTCTTTTTCGGGACTGGGATTTGAACTGGAGCTCAAATCCAGTTTGTTTGTTTTTTTATATCTGTTAATGTTTTAAACTAAAAAAAGGGTTACATTCAAAACTTGTCTTTCTTTATATCTGTTAATGTTTTAAACTAAAAACTATAGTTTGTTTGTTTTNCTTTTTTACTTTTGAGGTGTTATTCGACACTGGGGACGAGCTGGTTAGTTCTCGCGCTGTTTTGGTTTTCTGCATTGGATGTTTACCGTCGAAATGATTTTGGGAGCTTTTCCAGCTTCGGTTTCCGGTATGGCGTCGACTTTTATAATGGAAGGATGGTAAATTGAAGTTTTTTTTACATAAACTGTGATATAAGTTGGCTTATGTGTTAGCCTGATGTCTTAGCTTCACCAACTCGAAATAGAGAGGGTGATTGTGTTATGGATTCTTAGTCTGTGGTACCTTTTTTTTAGACTCTCATTTGACTTCATGCTTTTTTTTTGCACAAATGGTGCCTTTTGTTACTTTGAAATTTGTGATTGGGATTTTATTGGGCTTTTATTCTTTTCTTAATATCTTGCTAATTACTTTGAATTTGAGTATGGTCATCAATTGTGATTATGTTTGTTTTAAATTTTTTAAGTAGTCCTCCATCACCATTTTGCAGATAAATATTAATAAAAATAATAGATTGCTCATTGAAAATTTAAAAGAACAAATATTTCTGGATATCTATTTGACATTTGAATCATCATTGCATATTTCATTCATTGTCTAAAATCAATAATTTGATGAAATGCTAAAATTGATGGTGCATAGTTCCAGTGTGATGTTTGTGTGTGAATTCATCTCAAACAAAGACTAGTTTATAACCTGTGCATTTGCACGGTAAGCTATATGATAGAGTGATAAAAAAAAAATACAATTGTAAAAATCATAACATGATCATTGAGAAAAAAGATAAGCAACAAAATGTAAATCTAAATATTATTAAATACTTCTTTATATATAACGTTCGTGGTTTTCCCTTCGTCGCAATTTCCATCACCACAAATCATTATTTTAAGACCCCTCCGATTCGTGACTCTAGATAGTGCCACATACAACTGTGCATGACTAAATACAGGGTTCTTCAATAGTAAGCCGACGTGGGACAGTGACTAGTCTTGACTCTTGTTGATAGTCATAGCACATGAAACCATGAGCGGAAATTGTCTGTGTTGAAATTTGAACGGAAACCTCAAATCGGATGGTATGATTGTGAGCCTAGGAATAAGAACCTTGTCACCAGCTCTGGCGCCGGTTAAAATCCTGCATTCGAGGACATGGCTGTTGAGCTTAGTGATAACCAATCGTGTACCTGTTGACATCAAAGTTCGGAAAACAAAAACATATCACTAAAATTTGTACAAAGATAAAAACAAATATAGATGATAGATAGAATTTTGATGAACAGTACCGTTGCACAACCCCATAGAGTGATCTATGTTTCTGAGAAGCATCACTGGAGTGCCGACCTTAAGGTGCAATTTATGATTCGGAAGTCCAGAGCATTTGATCCCATTGAGGAATTCAGGAGTGTGAAGATCCTGAAGAGAATCATATCCAGCATCTGACTTGCACGCAGTGTCTGAACTCAAATAAGTCCTTCCCTAGGATGAGTTCAGCGAGCTCATGTACTCGTTAACGGACTCAACCACATCAAGTGTGGGGGTGAGTATGGCTCTGTCCTTCAGATAGCTAAGATCATCAAATGCACTTCTGAACATCGGGTGGGTACTCTCAACAATAGTACCAATAGGATCCCCTTGTGAGTGTAGAAAAATATCGTCGGGGATGTCGATATCGGCACAACCGTCGTTCGATTCACCAACTGTACCGTCGCCGATGTTTGCAAGCCACTCAGAGAAGCTCCTCAACTCATCGTACTCATCGCCCCCACCAAGGCTTCGAAGCCTCATATTCCGAGTCAGTCTGAGAACGATACAATCGCGCCACAACTTGGATGAATTGATGGTCGCATTAACTATGTCGCTTCGACTACCTTTAGGGACAACGGGCAGTATCTGTCTGAAATCCCCACCTAACACAACACACTTGCCGCCAAATGGGAGATTTTTCCTCGATGGATCAACTGCTTCCATTAAGGCTCGCAAAGTGTTGTCAACCGCCTGGAAGCAATATTTGTTCATCATCGGGGCGTCATCCCAAATGATCAACCGACATCGTATGATCAGTTCGGCCAAAGGACTCTGCTGGCTAATATCGCATGTAGAGCCTTCCACTGGGTTTAGTGGGATTCTGAATCGTGAATGCGCAATACGTCCGCTGGGAAGCAAAAGTGACACAATACCGCTCGATGCAACGTTCAACACAATTTCACCTTTGGATATCAAAGCAGAAGACAACGCCCTCCAGACATACGTTTTTCCGGTGTCGTCGTAACCATAAACGAAAAACATGCGGCCGTAGGTACAGTAAACAGAGTCCATTATCGAGTCATAAACATTGCGCTGCTCATCAGTCATATTGGCAACCAACTCTTGATTCTCAATAGCGAGTGCACGACGATCGTAATTCAACTCGTCCATCACCAGTCTGTTCGTGGATGCCTCATTACGATCGAGATTAGGAAAAGGCATTGTACCGTATTCGCGAAGACTCGTACCACGTCTACGCAAAATTTTTTCAACCTCCGCCAATGCCAGATTCTTTACTTCATCATCGCTCAAAACCAATTCTGTAACAACAATATAGAAAGTTTATAAATATAAAAACATAAGAGAAAAAGAAAAAAACATAAATATGTGACCGTAATTAATTTGTTTGTGTGGGTGTTGTAAAACCCTCCGACGATTATATAATATATCATCCAATAAGTAAGGCCAGCATGATTCCCACACGAACTCCGGTCGACCGAGAGTATCAGAAGACAACAATGTAGCAAAAAGGTTTCTCAACGAATTGGCACTCGACCACTGGCTTGCCTCGATGATCCCTTCAATGTACTCTTTGTCGTCCTCCACCAGATCGAGGGTATAACACGCGTCACGATAAGAATCGTGTTGTACTCTATCTAACTTCATATAGTCACGATGGCACGTTGCACCTCAAACAACGTTGAGAAGACACCTCAAGTAATATATGTCACCAGCACCAGGGGGGACGAAGTACAAACGCGCAATAAGGTCACTTCCTTTTCTAGGCTCCCAACTGTTGGTTTTCGAGTGCCACGTAAATTTGGTGGGAGCCTCAACGTAGGTCAGTTTCCTAGATTCGGGATACTTCTTGTTAGCTTCCATCCAAGCTAAACATTTGTTGCCGGCATTTTTATTTTTCTTAACCACTTCATCGATCGGAACTTCATCGTCATAGTAGCACGGATGCTCGTTCTCGAGGTGAAAATTCAAGCGCTCCACTGATGGGTGCTTGTATTGAATCTCATAATCCAACAACCGCCACGCAGCCTCACAAGAGGAAACGTATCGACAATCATATTACATCTTCACCTCGTCAACTGGCCTGCTTGAGGACTCATCTCCATTGGACGCATGGAAGGTGGCAGTAACGCGATCGTTCCCCTTGTTCACATACTTGAACAAATATTTGATCGACCTCGACTGGTTACACCACTCCATATTTATGTGCGCGCCGTACTTCAGCAGCAATTTTCTGTTATGAGGCACAACATATCTGTTATCCAAGGGAATGCCATTCTTTTCCATGGTCCTGCCATTATCACGACGTCTGTATCGTGGATAGCCTTCTTCGTCAAGAGTCGTGGTTTCGGATAACTTCTTAGGAAAATGTTTTGTGCAACAATCGTTCGCCATACACGGAGATTTCGAGCGAACACTTCCGCAGGGGCCGTGCATCATATGATCTCTAACGGCGGCATAGTAAAATGGATCTGTAGCCTCATCCGGTATTTCTGCGGAAATTATTTTATCTATGCCATCAGTAGTCTGTATCTTGTATTCCTTAGCAAGGAAAAGCAAGATATGCGCATGCGGAAGGCCACGTTTCTGGAATTCAATCATGTAGATTGCTGCAGTAAATTCATACTTAGGTAAAAAATAATACAATGCAAAACATATAATAAAAACTATAAATAAATCAATTAAAAAATAGTTTGAAAAAATACCTGCATTCACATCTCCAAACATCTTGTTATGCCGAACATCCCTCATCAATGCATCCAACTTGGTCTTAAAAACCCGACAAATTATATCAGGACGATCCTCTGGGTTGAGGTTCTTCTCAGCAAGAAAACGACTGATTTCAGGCCACTTCGAATTGCAAGTGAAGGTTATGAAAATGTCAGGATAACCGGTCCAACGACAAATGGCCATCGCATCCTGATAGTTCTGAATCATATATCTCGGGCCACCCGTAAAGGATGACGGAATTATAATCTGTTTTCCTTGAGAACCAGGATCCGTGTCACCGCACAACACAGCGTCGGATAGCCTGCTGTACAATTCAATTCTCAAGTTCTTCTGATTAAAACGGATGTATCTGAGCCGAAATCCCTCTACAATTGTATAAGCGTCGACAACAAACTGCCGATACAACCTCCGAGCGAAAAGAATTGACGACAATTCGCAGTCCCAATCGTGCATTCGATATTTGAAGAACTCCAACGGGCTGATAAATTTCCTCGACCTCTCCGTGATCGGTTTTAGGCAGGAGAATGAAATGTCCTCCCTATAACCATCCTCGTCATATGGAAAAAGAATAGGGTTATGGAGAGCCAAGTAGGAAGCGTTCAACTCGTTTATCCACTGCAGACGTCCGCTCCGATTTTTTACTATAATATCCCTGCTGCCCAGAGCATCATCGAAATCCCCAACTACTAAGGCGGAAACTTCAGAAGTGGAGGGTAAACTATAACGCCGACCATCCTTGTTCCTTCTACCGATAAGACGCATCTTAACTTCAATTTGCTGGTGCTGGTTCACCGTCTCCCGCACCATCCTGAACGACTTTACTAAAACATTGTAATGATCGAGTAGCTCCTTTAAACCATGAACTACATCCTCATCTAGGTTATTCCTTTCAGAACCTCTCCTAACATAAAGAAAAAATTATATTGAATTAGTAAAGATAATGTTAAACGCAATGAAGACAAAATAAGTACTCAATTTTGAATGCTAAAATATAATATATATATATATATATATATATATATATATATATATACCTCACAGAAGACAATCGGTTTGGTACTTCGTTCTCTGTGTCATAGATGTACAATTGAGCAAATTTCGGAGGGGCCCCATGGTCAGGTAGCAAACTACCCATTAAATGGTAGTTCTGACCGTGCAAACGGAAGACGGGTGGGCCGATTCCCTTGTTTATATCGGTATCAATTTTTCCCCCCATGGATGTAAAGCAGAACATGTTGTTGTAAGACCGAATGTTTTCTTGAAAGCGCTTACTCTGTGGACCTGACCCAAAAATCAGCTCACGCAGAAAGGGGGGAGGAGTGTAAACGGGTGGAAGTTTGATGAATCCGTGGTTACAGAAACCAGAATACTTAGGGACTCTAGGTTTATATGGTTTGCCCAATCGCTCAGAGTACCAAATCTTGCGCCACAGTGAAGGCAACGGAACGATGCGTCGCCAATATCCCAATATTCTGTGGCATTGTAATTTAAAAATAGATTTAAAATCTATTATATATTTTATATATTCTAAAAATCTACAAAGTCATGCATCCCTCCTTGCATAAAATAAAAAAAAATATTTAAAAAAATAAGGAGCATTTTTTATTGATGAGTTTCGACGAACCGGAATTGTTGATGGGAATGAAAGGAGGGATTGGGTGCCTTGGACGGCCGCCTACATTCGTCCGAGGTGGCAAGCTCAAAGGTGAAACTGTAGGACATTCGATAATTGGTATAATCATTGAAGATATAACATGTAAACATAGATGATTATTTTTTTTCACATAAATTAAACTAAACAAATTGATTGTGTTTTTGGAATTGCCATTTGTGATGGGTCGTAAGGCGAGTCTCGGACGACCGCCTACGTTCTTCCGAGGTGGCAAGTTTGATGATGAAGCTGGAAAAAATATACGCGAGGTAAATATATATGAGTAACTAAATTTTAGATTTTGTTACAAAATAAATTAGGTGAGATAATTTGATAATGAATTTAGGGATACCTTTGTTGACATGGTTAACCAACGAAGTCGGTGTCGCATTTTCATCATCCTCAATTGTAAGGTCAATAAAAGGTACCGAACCGCTCGAAGAAGCATTAGCGATGTGGGATATAGAACTATTTTGAGACGAAGCGATGTGGGATATGGAACTATTTTGAGACGAACGCTGTGAATTTAGGATTGCAACACCTAAAATGAAAGGTTATATAAAATTAAATAAAACTGAACATATCAATAGCAATATTTCTTATATTGACACTAACAATTATCAATTCTAAAAGATTTACAACAATTAAAAAAAATATAATCATACCCGATTTTTGAATGATAGAACACGCATTAGTAGGAACTGGTGGTGTTTGGAACGAAGGTGTTACCGTAGACAAATTTGATAATGAACCTACAATAATTAAATCAATATAGTTGATTTTAAGTCACAACAACTGAAAATTTAAGAATGTCAAACTTAATATTATATAAATTTGTGAAATAATAAACTGGAACAAAAAAAAATTGAATTTTATAATATAACAGTTTTGTATAAATATATAATGTAATGTATAAATATATAATGTAATATTTTTACTTGTTTAGATGAAAAAATTTAGTAATACAACTATTTGTAACATGACTTATTGGGCTTTTCATTTAAATCCCAGCAAATGATGTTTAATTGTTTTTGGGCTTTTAAACAAATATTGGCACCCCATTTTCAGCCCACATAAAAACGGGTAAAAAATAATTCTCCTGAGCCCGTTTTAAAATGGCGACACGTACACAATTGAGATGCATTATTTCAGACGCATGTCTGAGTTGCATTTAAATAATTGGAACCCTAATGAGGGCACCGTTATCGCCATTTTTCTCGCCTCTCTCATAATTCTGACGCTATTTCTCTCTCTCATTTCTCTCTCTACTAAAATTTTCCGACCATTTTTCGCCGATAAATTCGCCAAAAATGATGTTTTACAGGCGATTCAATTCTTTTTTTCAATCCTATACCGAAAATACCTGAGCTGTAATTGTTTCGAATCAAAAGGGAGACGACAAAGTGAAATCGCCCCAATTTTACAACACCGATTTACTAAATCATAGTATCTCGGTACAAATCGGGCGATTACATATAGATCATTGCAGATCTATATTTTTTTTGTAATTTTTTTATTGTTTTAAACCATTTTTGTTTTTTAAATCATGATTAAATAATATATCTATACAGATCTGTAGTGTTTTCGGATGATTACATTATATATCTTGGTAGATCTACAAATTTTTCATTTTTTAAAATTTTTTTATAAATTTTCCTTCGATTAAAAATTACAGCTCTGAATAGATCTACACATTTCGTAATTAATTTTTTATTTTAAATTATGTATTTACAAACAAATACAATCAGATTCGTGTTTTTCGAAGTCTTGTTTTGTTTTTTTTACATAAGCTGTATTTCGTTTTTCACATAGGCTGTATTTACAAACAAATACAATCAGATTATGTATTTCGTTTTTTTTTTAATTAATTTATAATTTTTTTCCAATCAGATTCGTGTTTTTTTACGCAGTCTTGTTTCGTGCTTTTCTTATGTCTAACCACCGTTGCAACCCTATATCTGAGGATTTATTTTTATATATGTATTTTTAAAATTTTTGCACCTAATATCCGATGTTACCGTAGTACATATATATAATCTGCTATTGATCTTCAACGGGTTCATTAGAAAACTACACATGGGCTACATTATAAACAGATAAGTAATATATTCTATGTTATCTTTCAAATACTTAACTTATATGAAATAAAACATAATACTAACAAACTTGTTTTTATATGTAGGTTTAAAAGCTTCTGAATCGAATGTGGATGCAGCAATTTGTCTCGGGGGTACTGGGAAATGGAAAGGACGAACATATGGAAGGCTCAAATAGAAGATTAATGAAAGACTATGCTAAAAAGGTAAGTCATTTTATTTTTTTTATTTTCTATCATATACGGGTACACATTAACCTGTGGTGTACCATTCTCTGTTGAATCTTTTCTGGTCTTTTTGTTGCCCAATATGCTGTAGCCGCTGGATAACCTTTTCATGTTGTTTGGATTTGTGTTGAATCAACGTTCATTGAGTGCTTGCTCTTGAATAAAGCTTGTGTGCTGAATCACCTTCTTTCTTTGCTTTAATACGCTTCTTGTTTGGTCTTTATGTGCTCGGCTGATGAACCACGTGAAGTTGCACAAATTTTTCTTTAGATGTGTTTTTGGGATATGTAGACTAAATAAAATTTGAGGGTTTATATAGCAAACTACAGCATCTATATTTGGTAAATACATTAAGTGTATTTGTTAGCTTTTATTAGGATTATTGACTTGATTTCTTGTATTTGGAAGGTATTAAGAAACTGTTGTATCTCTGTAATATCTGTGTGCTGAAATCATGGTTTCATTAAATCGAGTAAATTCACTCTGGAAAAATTATTTTTTACATGATTTGACTGGTACTATTATGATTATTGACTTTGACTTGATATTTTGAATTAGTTGAGTTATAAAAACTGATATGTACTGTATAAACTGATTCATGAATTTTTACATGATTTTTACATTTTGTATTAAACTCATGATTTTTGCATAGGTGATTGCTGGAAACTGATATCTTGGTTTTTAAACAGGTTCATGAGAAGACTACGCATGAGAAAGATTATAAACAGATAAGTAATATATTCAATGTTATCTTTCAAATACATATCTTGTATGAAATAAAACATAATATTAAAGAATTTGTTTTTATATGTATTTAAAAGCTTCTGAATTGAATGTGGATGCAGCAATCTGTTTCTGGAGGTACTGAAAAATGGAAAGGACAAACATATGAAAGGCTCAAGCAGAAGATTAATCAAAGATTATGCTAAAAAGGTAAGTAAGGTAAGTCATTTTAATTTTTTGAAAGAAAACATACGGGTACACATTAATCTGTGGTGTACCATTATCTCTTGAATCTTTCTTGGTCTTTTTGTTGCCCAATATGTTGTAGTTGATGGATAACCTTTTCATGTTGTTTGGATTTGTGTTGGATCAATGTCAATTTTAGTTAATGTGATATTAAAAATGATCAGTTTTTTATCATGATTTACGTGATTCATTGATTTTGTAGATGTTATTAATGTTATTTTTTATTTGCTAATTTGTCAAGTAACTAAATACTTAGTGACTGAAAACTAAAATACATTAATTCCTTGAGATGTTTAGATATTTTGACTTGAAAAACAGAACTTTTTAAATCTTAAAACTGTTAGCTTTTTGAATTTATTGATCAAGTGTTGGTGTATGGACATTTTAAAGGCATGGTTATATGTTTTTAAAGGACTGATTATATGTTGCACACTTGTTGGTTTTGTTTGTGTTTTGCTGTTTATATTATAGTTGCTGTTTTGCATACTTTTTGTTTTGCTGTTTTCAGTCGGAAAAATACTTATCTCATTAAGTTATTTTCCGTTTTGTTTTGTTTGTTAACTTTCGAAAACAAATATGATCTTTAATTGGTGATTAAGTGTTGCTGCATGAATGTTTGCAAGTGTTATCCTTGGATTTGTGGATTTGTTTTTAAAAGCATTTCTGAGTGCAATATTTGAATTCCTGTTTGCTAATATTCTGTTTCAATTCTTGTTTGGTAAGTTTTTCTGAGTTTATTATTTGAATATATAATAATTTTTGAAGTTCTTTATTATAAAATTTAAAATAGTAAAAGTTTTGACTCTCCGTTTGTTTATTTTTTTTATAAAGAGAGACTGCATTAAGATTCAAACAAATGTTATTGGGAACATTTCAATCTTAAAATAAACTCAACATAAGCATTCTACTAATTTTGTTTCAAAAGACTTCAATCCAAATCATGTGGTGCACTCAGATTTTTTCCAACTTTATTTTCTTCTTCCCCATTGGCCCTTCCTCATCAGTTTGCTATCTCTTCTTTGGGTCCTCTATGCAGTCCTTTACAGTCCTAATTGGGTTGTACACTTCAGCCTTCACAGCCCTAATTGGACTGTACAATCCAGCCTTCTCAACCCTGATTGGGCTGTCCAGTTCTTCAACATTCACAGCCCTCATTGGGTCGTCCACTTCTTCAGCCTTTACAGCCCTCATTGGGTTGTCCACTACTTCATCCTTTACAGCCCTCATTGGGCTGCACACTTCCTCAGCCTTTGTTGCCTTCATTATTATAAATAAAAATAGAATTCAGAAAAGTAATATAAGATTTATTATACATAAAAATAAAAATTATAAAGGTAATAACCTGTGAAGGAATTGCCAAGGGTCCAAATCGATTTAGCAAAATAGGATCAGCGGTGATTCGAGAAACCGTAAATGGACCTTTATAAGGTCCAATCTGGTCCTTCTTCTTTGAAACTTTAAACATGACAGCTTTATAAGTCAACATGCTAATTTCATTTGGCAATTCAACTCCATCATCTTGCTGCAAAATAAAACATACAATAAGAACAATAATACTTTTGATATATGTAATTAATCATTTAAACATTTGCGAGGAATAGTAATTGTGTATGCCTTCAACATGTCATTGACAACATCTTCGCACGATTTTCCTATTAGTTCTCTCAAACCTTATCCCAACACAGAAGTTGTACAATGCCCGTGTCTTCTACAACCGAAATGTCGAGCTTGTACCTTAACAATTAAAAAATTAAATATTATTAAATAATATAAATATAAATGATACTTATAAATTCTGAATTATAATTACCTAAGAAGAGCAAATGGAAAGGTGTCTTTGCAATTGTTGCACCAAAATCGATCCCCTTTTGCCTCTACTTTTCGCACACAAGTTGGGCAACTTTTGAAGAACCAATTTTGGGATATGTCAACGATGCTCCCATAAATCCAAAAATTCTTTTCCTGAAAATAGTAAATAAATAATATAACATATAAGTGCAGCCTTTATTAGATTTAATATTTGTATTAGTATTAACTATTGTATAATAAAATTTTTACCTCATTATATGCTAAAAAATCAGCTAGGCACTTGATTGGAGATATGCCGGACTCCAAATCATCACAAACATTATACATGAAGGGCCTCACATGTTTGATTGATGACTCACTTGGCCTTGTGTGTGAGTTGTACCTTCATATTCAATAAAAGAATTTTGAAAAAGAAAAATATTATTGAATTGAGATAGTATAATCTATAGTAATATAAAGAGGTTGATGGAAAAATACAAAAATAGTAAGGTTGACTTAAAAAAATAATGCTTTGACTTGCTAATTTAGGTTTACTCTTAATCACCTACAAAATAGTACGTTTGTTTAAATTTTGTTCCATATTGGGTCGGTCAGTTATAATGACTATAATTGCGGATTTTGTTATAAAAATTAAGTGATTTTTATCAACGTACAAAAGATGCTGATTTTGTTAAAAAAATGTCCCGATTTTGTTGATAAAATGTTCTGATTGTCTATCAATAATCCTGATATTGTTCCAATTTTTTTGCGATTTTACTTACCAAAAAACAGAACAATGATCCAATTCAATGTGTAAGCGGATTCTATGTGAATTTGTTGCGATTTTCTTGCACAATATAACCGGATTCTATGCGAATTCAATTGCTTTTCAATTGTAGGCGTATTGCAATTTTACTTACCAAAAAAAACGGGATTATGAGCAAATTCAATAGGTATCCAAATGTAATCATAAAAATCAGCGGATTCTATGTGAATTTGTTGCGATTTTCTTTCAAAATAAAACCGGATAGAGTCCTCATTTTTCGAACCAAATGTAATCATAAAAATCAACGGATTAGATGCCAATTGCATTGAAATGCCATGTATAGAGTCCTCATTTTTCGAACCAACTCATCATATTGTTATGGTAAGAAAATCCGATCGGATCATATGGAATTTTAGTAACCGATATTTCACGATTGTTTCCTACAGATTCTTATATAAACATCACAAACTTTGCAACATAGTCTCGACATCATACACATCCCACAATACATTTTTTTCGCCAACCTTTTACAACAACATTCACAATGCCTATAGATTTTGGAGTCATCAAGGAAATCGACAGATCCAAAAAGCCACCCATGAAGCTACGCATTATTAGGATGTTCCAACGAGTCGAAGATGTACGAAATTATCGAAATGTTCTTGAGATTGTCTTTCACGATGTTGAGGTAATATATTCTTTTGTTATTATTCACATTTATATTTATATTTTATCTAATAAATTTAACTTTAAGAATAAATTTTAATTCACAAATAATTTCGATTGCAACATTCAACGTGACATATTTTATATTTTATATCTCTTATATTTAATATTTAATTATTCAATTTGTATTTGTTTTAGGGTGTACGAATTACTGGCATTATTCGACCTGTCAACATCCAAAAATTCAAAGGCCATATTGAAGAAGGTGGTTTTTATATTTTGACAAATTATCAAGTTGAAAGTAATATCGGCATCTACAAATCGACCATAGGAAAATGGAGGATCATCATCCATGGCCAAACCAAGATTGTGAAATGGAAGGAGGAATTTCCATTTTTCCGTTTTGACTTTAGAAACTTTCTAACTTTGATGGATGTTCGTAACATTGAGGAAGCTATGTTGTTTGGTACGTTGCATATATATTAAATATAGATACATATGTATATATTTTCCCGATTTTTTTTAAATGATGTAATATATGATGCATTCTTTTATTTTTTGTAGATATCATTGGATTGGTTGTTTCAGTACAACCAATTCAAATGAAGATTGTGAAGGGAGTTCCTACCCAAATGATTGTGTTCTCTATTATGGATTTGGAGTAATATTTTGTAGCTTTATATTAAAACTTTTTATATTACATAAATATTTTATGTAATTTAATTATTTTCAGAACGGTTTTTAATAAATTATTTAAAAACACATATTCACATTGTGTAGGGGTAATGTCAAGGAATGCACTGTCTGGGATCGATATGTTGATCAGCTGATTGCTTTGGAGCATCATTATGAAAACGAAAAAACACCTTTTGTCATCATAATGCAAATGTGCCGCGCAAGAGAGTGGAGAGGTAATTAATTATGTTAATTTGATAATTTTTTGATTATAATATGAAATTTTGATTAATACTAATTGTTTATGATAATATTTTGTGTAATAGGTAATGTTCAAATAAGCACGTCGAAGGACGTGACGTTGATCATTGGTGTGGATGTACCCGAAATTGAAGACTTTCGGAGGTGGTACATGTTATTTGATGCTCCAAAGCATTTACATTGGTAACTGTGTGTCATCATATTATATCTTATCATTGTTTCTGTTATTCTACAACATAGGCTGGCGCTGACTAAATTTAAGGATACCAAATTGGTGTCAAGTAGCTCCATCATTGTGAAGACCGAACTACAAGGACTTGATGATGGTGACATTGTTGTTAGTTCTGTTGATTCTCTATTCGAGTATATTGAGGTAATATAAATTGGAACTCTATTTCGCATTTTAATTGTAAAACTAATAAATATAATATTCATTATTATTATAATTTATATTTTATTTATCATTTATTAATAACAATTTCGATCAATTCAATGCCATACTATATAAATTCTAATCGAATACATATTAATGGTTATGTATGCATTTTTTCTTTGTAGGTCATGGACACTTGGGTTTGCGCAAGGATTGATTCCATCATCGACCAATGGTGGTACCTTGCATGTCTTCGTTGTAACTCCTCAATGGAGGATTACAACGGGATATATTCGTGCCGGAAGTGCTCTCACAATCGTGGCACATTTCAGTTAGTTAATATTCTATATATTCAATTTTATTTATGTATATGTATTTGTATATGAACTTTATTAATGTCAACATTAATCACAACTTTTTTTTATTTGTAGCTACAAAATTCAATTTGGTGTTTCGGATGCTTCCGCCAGTGCAACCTTCGTTTGTTGGGATAAGGATTGTCAAAATATCATTGGCAAAACTTGCGATGTTTTGAAACGTGAATTATCCCAAAAGGTATATCTTATATCTTATTCATTATTTATTTATATTTATATTTATATTTGTATTTATATTTATATTTATATTTATATTTATATTATAGCAGAAGAAACCCATCTTTGAACTCCCCGACGAACTTGAAGATTTGCAAGGGAGGTCATATCTATTTAAGGTTCGCATTAAGCCGGATGACCCTTACAATCAGGGTTCTACTTTTACTGTGATAAAAGTTGTCGTTGACGAACGCTTGGTTTCCAAGTATAGTCAATGGGTCGTTGAATATGATGTAAGTCTTATTTGAATTCACAGAATTGATCCTTTATTCGAAATTATAAAGTTTAATTGTGTTCATTTTATATTAACTTATTTGTGTTTTTTCTTTGTATATAATATTAATTTTATTTATAGGATTCTGATTTCTTAACTCTCTTACTAAGAGATGAGGCTGCACATGGAGTGGTATACATCTTTACCACAATGATGCGATTTCAAATTTTATTATTTCATAATGAATTAAAATATGAAACATTTATTTTGATCATGTAAATTTAATTGAATTATTGTAGGATCCCACATTGGAAGATGAGGTATCGACTCCTGTGAAGGTTGTTCGATCCAAGGAAGATGGTGATGGAATTGCAAAACGGAACCTATCTGATCAATTTGCTGCTGAGTCCGTTACAAGCAATAAAGGGAAAGCAAAGGTTGATGATGATGGGAATTTGATCGAAGAAAAAGAAGACTGATTTGATGAAGTTGCAGTTGAAGATAGTTTTTCTATTAGTTAGTTTTAAAAGTTAAATCGTTTTTTAATCATTGGGTTTTGATAAACATTTTTACATTTCGTTGGATTAGAGTTGCGTAACTTTTGTGTTTTTTATGCATTTAGCATTTCATTTCCAGCCTCTAGGTAACATATAGTTGCCGAGGCTTTTTTTTCATAATATAATAAATTCAGTTAGTTTTATCATTCTTTATGTTGATTTTCTTCGTCTCTTTTTTATTTAGTATATACATATCAATTAATCTATACACAATTCGGATAACTATTTAAACAATTATACTGATAAGCACTCTCTTATATGTATGTTATCGGTATTTATCATTAAAATTAAAAACGGATAAATAATCCGATAAGTATTAAAAATTATCTAAGGCTGATTTATAGATGAAATCGTATTGCATGGTGAAACCACAAACATCAATATCTCGAAGTGTTATACAATCCACATTCTTAAACTAACCTTTTGTTGTTATATATCTACAAACCGTAATGTGAGAGAATCCACACTATACAAAAAACTAATTGTTGTTATAGATATATATCTATAACAATATATAACTAATCGGTAACCATTTGAAAAATATCTACTGTCGATAAATAGACTCCTCAATTTATATTAAAATGGAATAACGCATATTTTATATTATCGATCAGTTATAATTTTAATGTGGTAAGATGATAGCTATTAAATTATTAAAATGAATATCTCTTACGGATATTATTTCCAGCGATTTAAATGTAAACCAATCAAACTAAATATCTAACGTATTAAGATTTTTTAAGTAAAAAAATATCCTACACGATTTTGACTCATAAAAAATATTCTCGCAGATAGAAACGTAACGTATTAAGATTTTTAAAGTAATAAAATATCCTACACGATTTTTACTCATAAAAAATATTCTCGCAGATAGAAACGAATATAAATTTTTATATATTACTATAGATATATTCTATATAATCAATGATATATATATATCCAATGATAATTTCAAATCTGCGAGATTGATTCTACACCAATCTTGAAGCCAAGGATAATAGCAAATCTTTGACTAAATCAAAAAATATAAATCAATATTATAGAATATATTCAATAGATTTTATCTTATATATAATATATAATATATCAAATCTTTAATATATTCATTGATTCATTGATTTGTGGGATATCTATAAATACCTCAACCATAATCTCAGCCCATGCAGTTATCAATCATCCATAATAAAACAATTTAGCGAGAATATACAATCCAAAACAATCGAAAACATGGATCAACCATTTGGCTTTATTCGACAGATTCAGAGGAGTAAGAGATTCATGCTAAAAGTCCGAGCAATTCGTATCTTCGAAAAATCATTTGATTCCAATTACAGAAGACAATTGGAGATCGTATTTCATGATGAAGAGGTTATTTTTGTGTTAATTATTAAATTGTTCAATTACTATTTTTCTTAGTGTGGCCTTATACGAATGTGTATTGTTTCTTAGGGCACTCGCATTAGTGGTATTATCCGTGGCGTTCATTTATCTAAGATGGCTGGCTATTTCCACGAATGTGGCGTATATAAAATCCGGAACTACTATTTAGACAGCAACATCGATAAGTATCGATCTACTGCTGCAAAATACAAACTCCTTATTCATACCGATACAGAGGTTCTAGAAATACACGCATACTTTCCTTCGTGGCATTTTCAATTTCGTAGCTTTGCCGACTTCAAAGATGTTGAGAATGTTGATGAATCTTATCTTTTTGGTAATTTTTTTTAATTTATTGTCAATTTGGTCTTTACATTAATTATTTTATTGATAACTTGGATCATAGATATCTTAAATTAACATTTATTAATTACAATGTAGATGTCATTGGTATGGTTATTGAAATTCATCCTGTTCAGTCTAAATGGGTTCATGGACAAAAAAGCCAAATGATTGTCTTTTCCCTCATGGATTTAAAGTAAGTATATATATGTATCTAATGCCACAATTTGTGAAAGAAAATGTTGTTGATAATATATTATTAATCCACAATTTGTTTTTCCAGTGGAATTGTTATTCAATCCACACTCTGGGGTCATTATGTTGACCAACTCATTGCGTTTGAAACTCACTTTGAGTCCGAGGCAACTGGTGAACCATGGGTGCTAATTATGCAGCTTTGTCGGGCACGATTTTGGGAAGGTATATGCGAGTTATGTTTTAATTTGGGCAAAATTAAATGTACATTATTTTTTTATGTTTAGTTAATTTTTAAAATATATTAATGAATTTTTTTATTTGTATTTATATTTATATACATCAGATGAGGTTCAATTGGCTACCCATATGAATGTGACCCGTCTACATGCTGTTGCACCATTTCCAGATTTGATTGATTTTCGGCGGAAGTAACAATTACATTTATTAGAATACATTTGCATATATCATATTATACAACATAATATAATTAAATAGATTTTTTTTTTATCTAAATATTGTATATATTTTGTGTATAGATTTTCAGCAAGTCCATGGGCGAAGAAGAGTAAATATGTCACCAATAGCAAAATTGTCTTGAAAAGTGAAATGGAAGAGCTAGAAAATGGTGATTTGGTAGTTAGTTCTGTAGATTCTCTATTTGACTCTGACCAGGTATCTTTTATTCACTATGTTACCTAAAGTGCGGTAAATTACTATAGATTTTTTCACCGAGCTTAATTCTTATACACCTATTTATTTGTTTAATTTGTTTAATGTAATATTAGGAGGTGAAATGTTGGGTATGTGCTACAATTGATTCAATTGTGGACGAATGGTGGTACCTCGCATGTAATCGTTGCAAAGGCAAGATGGCTGATGAAGATGGGAAATTAAGTTGCACCAGATGTGCCCATAATAAAGGTGTTTTTAGGTGTGTATACTTATCAACTCCTTATTTTACTCTATATATTCATATATTTATATTTCAGATATTAGAGTAAATATCTGGATTGCAATTATATTATAAAATCTTCAATGAAGGTACAAAATTCGTTTGATTGTGTCGGATGCAACATCAAGTGCAACATTCATTTGTTGGGATATGGAATCTGAAAAGATTATTGGAACACCATGTGAGGTCTTGAGAAATGAATTTCTTTGCGAGGTACGAAAATCTTATATATCCTTCTTGAACAATTTTTTTTAATTAACTTATGTCGAGATTGATATTAAAGGTGATGTTCTTAAACAGCATCCCAATAGCTTTGAACTTCCTGAGGACGTGTCGAATTTAGTGGGTAAGATGATCCTTTTCAAGGTTCGTGTATATCCAAAAAATCCATTAGGATATGCTGCTTCATTTCCAGTCGTAAGAGTTGTTGCTGACGAAACTTTAGTCTCCATTTACAACCAATGGTTTGTTGAGAACGAGGTAATCAAATAAATGTGTATAAATTATTTGTATGTAGATATTGAAATAATAATCAATTATAGATTTATATAAATTATTTGTATGTAGATATTGAAATAATAATTATTTATATATGTAGGGCTCTGACTTTCTTACCGTACTGCAAAGGGAAGACCACGACAATGGGCTGGTTTGTATTGGTCTCAAAATACATGTTTTGGCTTTATATTTTATATTTTATTTATTTCTTTTATTATGCTCATGCAGGATGCAACTTTGGATGATGAGGTTTCTACACCAATAAAGGTTTTTCAACCTATCGAAAAGGGTGACACTTCCACAGCAAAGCGGAAGCTTCTGAATGATTTATCCTCAACACCCAATGTGGATCAATTTGGTGGATCGGGAAATGCCGATAAAGGGAAGGGCAAGATTGAGAAACTTGACCCCATTGGAGTACAAGATGAGGATGTCGCTGAAAATTGAAAGACGAAGGCACCATAACATATGGTGATTTATTTAACTAACTATTCGATTGCTATTTCTTATTCGGAACATTAAATAAGTTTGAATAATTTCTTGATTCGTTTGATTGGCAGCTTTTTTACGGATGTTATGAACATATTATGTTTATTTCGTTTTAATTCGTTTGATTGGCAGCTTTTTTACGGATGTTATGAACACATTTTGTTTATTTCGTTTTATGTTTTAAGGTTCATAAGTTTAATGTTATGTTATGTCTTATGTTTATATATTTATCACCTTATTAGATTACATAGCAATAGCAATAAATAAAGGTTATGATGATTGGCCAATATTATTGTGGTGATAATACATTTTTTATTTATGAAATTTAAACCCCAAATTTGTTTAATATATTCCGCCCAAACTCAATTATTTTCGGGTTTTGGATTTATTTATTATTTATAAATAATAATTATATTTTTAAACATTCGTATATTTATGTTATTTAAATCTAATGAACAAAATAGATGTGTATCGTATAATTTCAAATTCATATTCATATAAGAACAAATACAAAAAAGCATAAAATAATTCGATCATATATATTATTACCACACTCGGATATAATTTTCCTTCTTTATATATTAATCTTACACAATCCATAAAGATTGTGTTCATACTAATATTTGTTATAAATACATTTTTTAATTTACCTTTTAATTTATATTGTTGAAATTATGGAAATATATCAACCGTTTTTTTATTATTAGAATTAAAATCTTCTAATTGAGGCAGAAATACTTTTAATTTACTTCTCACATTGTTCGTAAATCGTCTAAAAGTATGGATAATAGGATATGTATCTCCTAATATTCTATACAAGATATGGAAAATTTGTGCATATCTTTTAAACCTAATACTTATCTAATCCCCTTATACACACAGAAACATAATTTATATAATAGTTCGTGCGAGCATACATGTCATATGAAAAACATCACATAGCAATTACCAACTGAATCACCATACCCATTCACATTCCTATCAGATATTGAAAAAACTAATCGCACAAGATAGAATTGCTGAAGCGTATAGAGATATTGAGTGGTAGTTTCGGATGATTATCAGCACATTTTTCCATTGTAGATGGCAAAGAATACTACACAAACCTTGAGACGGTCGTATATACCAGGTATTGATTCACATTTATATTCAACTATGTTTGTAGTTTAAATTAAATTTTTCCAATGAGAGAGTGGATAAAAAAACCTTAAGGTATATACTAAGTTTGGTTATTCATAATTAATGTTTTTAATTGACATTTGACAGATTATATAGAGCACTTCACGAGACTTCATTACTGAATTTGAAGACCAACAACAACGACATATAGAGATGCAGAATGATAAACCTTTCAAGTACAATGGAAAAAGCATGAAGCACAACAACAGAGATATGGCTAAAGAAAACGTAAACCCAGGTAATGAATTGTAAGAGGACAAAATACATACCTTTTTTCATGTGTTGTAGCCCAGCATATTCTTATTTCAGCCTTACCTTTTACTTACCTTTGCGATCCACTTCATTCTCAGCAACCATCAATCGTGTGAACAAAAAAAAAAGAAAATTTGTAAGTTATAATTTCATACAGGTGTGGGACTTTAAAAAGTATTAGATTTTTTTGGGCTTATGTATATTAAATTTTCCACTATATTGTAAAACAGAACAAATTTACCCAAATCTTTTGAACTTTTATCGGATTGTCTGAACATGTTTTTTTTTCAAAACCATTTTCTGAATGTAGTGATTAAAGGTACTCATTGGGTATGTGAAAAACAACTAAAATGAACTTAATGTTTTTTTGCTGCAATCAGTAAATAATCGAAGACAAAAGTTCGACTTGGTAAAGTAATCGAAGACAAAAGTGGGATTTGGTCAAATTAATATAAATAGAACATAAAGATAATAAACAATTTAATACGAATTTCATGTTCCCAGCCTTCAGTGGATCCACTTTAAGACAACCAAAATCTACGTGATTAATTGAGAATTTTGGTAATCAGCATTCAAACTTTTGCATATTTGATTGTAAAATTTTTTAGGAAAAAAAAATAACTGGATCAAAAATTTAGTAAATGTAATTTGGTATTTATTCGGCTAGAATCTTACCCAGTGAAAAAAATCTCCGGCGATGCGGACATAACCCCAACTCCTGTGATGTGCATATTAAGCTTAAGAGAGCTCTTGCGAAGGAAAGTCTTGCTCACACACATCGGAATCTGCATGTTTGAGTGTAAAATATTGTAAGATAAAAAAATTCAAAGTGATTAAGCTGTTGAGCAAAGGTAAATAAATCAAAAAAATCCGGCGATAATCTTACCTAATCAACTCAAACTCCGGCGATGCGGATCTACACAAACTCCGACCATGCGGATCTTCGGAGATTCCATACTCTACCGATGCGTTCTTACCCAATAACATCGGAATCTTGATGTATCCGGTGATAATACGCAACTCATAAACGAAATAATACAAAATCGCGAAAGGAAAACAGAAAAAATCGAACAAAAAATTACATGAATACCTTTGCAACGATTACATATATGTGAACAAAAAAAAAATTACATACAAGAATCGGTTTTAACATAATCGTAAACATATCGATGGCTTCCACAAATTACATCAATATCCGTTAATAATACTAAAGAAAAGATTGAAAAATTAAAAAATCGAAGAGAGAAGCATAAGAATTTGGAAAGTTGGAGCGGCGGAAATGAGGTGAGACACAAACCCTCATCTCCGATTTTTTCGGTTTTTATAGTACCTAACATGAAAACCTGACCGTCGATTTTCGATCAAATCATCTCGACCGTACGCTGAGGGAGAGGTTAATAAACGGGCCTTTTTTATGTGAATAAATGTGCTTATCTCATGTTGTTGGGCCTATATATTTTGTATAATGGACCAGATTGTGTGCAAATTGATTTAATTATTACATAATTGAGTTTTAATTTTTGGCCCACATCTAAATTGTTTGAAACATCATGGTGACTATTAGCCCACTTGACTACTAATATATTTAGATGTCATATTTTATATACATTGTTATTATTATTGTATTTGTATATATATAAATAGATATTAGATATTTTAGATATTTAACATTGTATGTAATAACTTATCAATTGTAATTGTTATAATAATACTAAATATTAGTCAATTACTTGATTTTATTTAGTAATATAAAATATAATAACATTTTGTTATATATATATATATAGTAATATAACATGTGTGTGTGTGGATTTATATGATTGCTTTATTTTATATATGTGTGATTATTTTTGCATTTTTCTTATCCGACTATTTTAATAACAGGTGCAAATGACCATAGTATAACTCCATTTCGTAATGTTCCTACAAAAGCACCACAAAATATTATTATTGATCTCACGAGTGAAGATGACATTGAAAACGACATTGTACCTACTTCAAGTACCACGACGCGTGTTTTTAGCAACTGCACTAATTATGTAGACCTACAGCCAAGTACACAAAAACGAAAACGTGGTCGTCCTAGGAAAACACCATTATCGTCAAGAGTATCTGGTCAGTTTAATTATGATTCTAAATTTGTTACCTAGATTTTTTCTAATTATCGTCCAGCAATTTGTTTAAATAATATCTGTTTACAGGGTCAAATACGATGAATGTGATGAATAGTTTACATGATTCACCGCTTTCTGACATAACAAATGGTGTTTGTTTAAAATCAAATAATTTATGAGTTTATAAAATATATATATATTCAGTTTTTTATTTCAAAAACATTGACTATATGGAGTATCAAAAAATAAAAACATGTAAGTAAAATCGTTGTTTTTATATAGTGTTGCAGTCCAAACTTGGATCTTCGAGCACCTCAGGTCCGTCATTTGGTTCGTGCATGAACATCATTTTTTGTCTCTTTTATATCAAATTGTAAATTCTTTTATGGTTTACAATATAAATATAAATTGTGTATAAAAAAAACAATTGTTAGCGTATATTATTGCCTTTTTTTATGTCATCAGGACAACGTAAGCGTCCTATATTATCTTTTGAGAAGCCCACGCATAATTCGCCTGATAGCGTCTTTATCGATCTCACACGTGATGAGGAGCATATTAGTAATGAGATCACACAACGAACCAATACTCAAGGTTCTGTTATTGATCTCACGCTTGATAGTCCAATTCAACCAAGTACACAGAAAAGAAAGCGTGGTCGTCCTAGAAAAACAAGTGGATCATCTTCAGCAGTTTCTGGTAATGTTATATTAAATTTTTTATTAGACAACTAAAAATTTGAACAAAAGTATGTTTTTTAAAAGTTTTAATTACATAAACATTTACAGAATACTGGGACTTTGGAGATGCAAGTTTTCGTTGTATGTATTGCGGTTCGATGTTCTGGTATGAGGAGAGAAAGGCTTATAATCAAAATGCAGTTGTACCTGAGTACACCATTTGTTGTACAAATGGCAAAATTGAACTCCCTCTTTTGAAAAATCCTCCCCAATTCTTGAAAGATTTGCTTCATGGAGATGGCCAATTAAGCAAACATTTTCAGGATAACATAAGATCATACAATAGCATGTTCGGTTTTACTTCTTTAGGAGGAAAGATAGATTCCGATATCAATAAGGGGACTGGGCCACCGGTGTTTTCTTTGCATGGACAAAATTACCATCTAATCGGTAGTTTACTTCCTTCTGAAGGTGCTTCTCCAAAGTTTGCGCAATTGTATATATATGACACAGATAATGAAATTTCTAACCGAATGAACGTTGTGAGGTATGACTTTACTTTAATTTATATGCAAAATTAATTCATAAATATATTCTTTAAATATTTTGTTCATTATATAGAACATGTCTATAGATAGCTTTTTAAACTTTTATAATATTGACATATAATATGTACTTATTGATGTGTAGGAATGGATGTGGCAGTAATAATTTGAATGAGGAAATAGTTGTTGGATTAAAGCAAATGTTAGACCAACACAACGAACTGGTCAAATCATTTCGTATGGCCAGAGATAGAATGCGAGAGCTGGGCGAATCTAATGTTCGAGTGCGTTTGATTGGTAGGAGATACAAAGATGCCAGGCAATATAATTTGCCTACGAGTTCAGAACTTGCTATATTGGTTGTTGGCGATTTTGACCAGGCTTTGGGTGAAAGGGACATATTGGTTGAAACTAAGAGTGGTCGTCTACAACGGATTAATGAACTAAATGCTTCGTACTTGGCATTACAATATCCTCTTCTGTTGCCTTATGGTGAGGATGGGTACAGAGAAGACATACTTTTTTCTGAAGGCACGCCAGTACGTGAAGATGGTCGAAAACATGTCAGTGTAAGGGAGTACTTTGCATACAGAATGCATGATAGA
>BKCP01005294.1:351953-362362 GCA_008636005.1 Striga asiatica | reverse complement strand
ATGGATATATATTGTGATTGTCTTGGTGGGGGAGCCCCATGAAGTAGTAATATTGGTGAGTTTTTACTTTAAAATACAAAGTAAAATCGATGTTTTTTTTCTTCTTTTTTTTTATCGAATATGGAAAATATTTCGTAAGTACAATAGTAAAAGGCTAGAGAAGTTTATTCTGACAATTCTGCTATTATTTTAGATTATCAAAAAACTCTTTAGCGAAGTGATAGTCATTTATTTTAGTAAACTACTCATTTATTTCCACTCTTATTTTAGTAAACTACTCATTTAATCCCGAGTCAGAAGAGGATAAACCTTCGAAGGCAAAGCAAGGACTCCATCAAGAAGAGCTTTAGGTGGATTTGAGAGAGGCCTAAAAAGATCAGCATTGCAAATTAGATAGGTGTGATGGACTAATTTGAATAGAGCTTAAAAAGATTATTACTTGTTAATTGATTGTTCTTCACTTGTATGATCTCTCTTTTTACTGGTAATGGATTCAATATACATGTGCGCAATTTGGAGATAATTACCAACAAATTTGTCTTTGGACAAACTGAGATCTCACACTAAATGAATCGCTTCACTTCTTTTGAGATGCAAAAGGTTTGTGAATGTAATCTACCGTATGTTCACCAACCATATTTATTACATAGGTTGTGAATGAATATTTTCCAGAGGATTAAATTATATTCATAAAACTTTCTATAAATAAATTTTTTGGTTATAATAAAAAGTCACTAGTTTTTAACCCCTGCATTTGCACGGAAAACAATATAATAGAACAAAAAATAATAAAAATATATAAACAATAGTAAAAATCATAATATAATCATTGGAAAAATGTTCTAAGAAATAATAACTAAATATTGTTAAACAATTTTTTATATACAACATTTGTGGTTTTTCTATCAACAGAATTTTCATCACTACAAATCATATCTTCAAATTAAGACATATAATGGTTTTAATTGTTTAAATAATTATTGTATTTTGTACTATAGATCATATAGGAAATTTAAAAAAAAAATACTAAAAAAATACCAGCAAAATATTATAAAATAAATAATTGTATTTGGTTGATAAATAATGATATGTGCCAAATATTTAAGACATTTGAACAAAATGACAATTTTTGGGCCATAAAGAAATATATTGATTGAATGATAAAAAAAGTCCAAATTAGAAGTCCACTTAATTTTTTAGGGTAGCCAAAATCAAATATAAAACAAGTCAGTGATAACATGACTATAAATAGAGATAAACTCCTTGAGAGTGATGTAAGCCGTTTTTTTTTTGTTTGATGTCGGCGCTTCTCTCGTTATTCACTCTGTCTGAAACCCTAATCCTTAACCCGATATTAAGACAAACTCGGCGAGATTCAATACAAAACAACTGTTTTACCGGAGATTTTCTCCCGGTAAAGGTTTAAAAAATTAAAAAAAAAAAAAGACATCCGAGAAATGTTGTTTTTGTGACCAACAGTAGTGATCGAAAAATAAAATATTCGTCCCGATTTCTTAATCTGTGTTGCTAAATCTTAACAGGTCGGTCAAAATCGGGCGATAATATTACAAATCTATGATGAGCTGAAATATTTTTTGTTAAACGCAGTTTTTATTTTTTATTATTTTCAATGATTTGTGTCGTTTTCCGAAATTCTTTGTGAATAAGCTTCAAGATATATTATATTTTATACATAATTCGAAATTATTTAGATGTTTTTCAAAATCGTTTTTCGAAGAGAACATGACATTGGTCGAACTTTTTCAAACTTTTATGTATTTTGTTCAGGGTTTGAAAAAATATGTAAGTTTCTAACAGATGTGTTCAGCTCTGCTAACAAATATATATGTAAGTTTATAACATATCTGTTCATATCTTTTTATAACATACATATGTAACTTTTATGTATTTTGTTCAGATTTTGAAAACTAAATAGTTCAATTTTTTGTCGTCTTTCTCATCATATCAGTAAGTGAAGCTTTGTTAACACTTGTTCAAAATCGCTTTTCAATGTTATTCAAAGTCTTTTACCGAAGTTTTTCATATTTTTTAGTATTTTGTTCAAAATTTGAAAATATTAGGTAAGTTTATAACAAATCGGTTTAGATATATTTATCGCATATTAGGAATTTTTTGTTTAATGTTTAAAAGAATCTGTAGGAATTTTTATTTTTAAAACTTTTACGCAAAAAAATCGATTTTAATATAAAGGCAGATGTCTTGGTAAAAGTTGAATATGTTGATAATGATAGAGAAATCAAATTATATTTCTTTCTATATTGTATAGTGTTCAATAATGTTCCACATAATTTGCTGTGTTTTTAATTTTGATTTTTTCATATAGATTTGACTTTTTTTTGTTGATTATTAATTATGGTTGATATGTCTATATTATGCAACAATCTGCCATTACATACAATGCCTTGTCAATTCTCATTCTTTGACTTTGCCAATTTCCGTTTAATATGACTTTTCTGTTGCTGAAAGTATGTTTTTAATGCATTAAAATATTGATGTTTTAGATATGTTTTGATGCTATAATCATGCAGAAATTTGTCCCGCCACTTTTTTCTTAAAGAGGAATTGTTTAATGAAAATTAATCATTTTTATATTTATAATTGTGAAATAATATTTTTTTTCACGGCCAACAGTTATTTTGTTTTAATGAAAAATATGAGACAATTGATTCAAGACACTTTTTAATTAATAAAAAAAGAATGTTGATTGCGATAATCAAATATGCAGAAATCATGCATTTTATTGAATAGCAGTAACATAAAATATTTTATTATTACTACCAAATAGAAAGTCAAAAAATGTTAATTTTGCACTATTAATTATGATCATATGGATTTTTTTTATACATATGTTTTTTCAATGAACTTTTTAAATGATAATATTGACAATATAGACTTTGCTATAATAATTATATGGACTGTGTTATAATAATAATTTATTTATTTAATTCATAATTCATCTTATTATGCGTATAGTCTAAGTTTATAAATTATATGTCATTTAAATGTATCTATACTACTAATTTATAAGGTTTTACCATTTGGGGAGCTAAATTTTTAATTTTAATTATGAAACTAATCTTTCTTATCATTTTGTAGTTATATATTTGATTGAGTATGGCTGGAAATTAAATTACAAAAAAAATAATTTCATTTTTTATATTGTAATGTAACATGATATGTATTATAATGTTTGTAATTAATACATTTATTAATATTTCTTATAACTTTAATTGCTTATTCAATTTATAATGAAATAAAAAATAATAATATATAGTTTCTGCACAACAATAATGACTGTCACGTTTATATATATAAATGAGAATAAGAAACATAAATGTGGGATTAACTAAAAGAAATTTTTTTAATTTAGTCATTAACTAATTAAGTTTAACTAAAAGAAACCTTCTTAAATGTGAGATTAATGAGTAACTAATTAAAAAAATGTAACTTCTTTTGGAGGGAAAATGAAAATGTTTTTTAAATGTTTTATTAAATGAGGTTAGCTAGCAATTATATATATATAGATACTATTGAGGTGTAGTAGGTTTATTTGTAGGAGTGTATTTGGTAAGAACTCATTTTTAGCTTATAATTTGAAGAAAAACTCTTACTTTATTTATATTAGTATTAGTATTAGATGGATAAAACACTGAAGCCATTAGATGCCTCTGGGCTCTAGTCCCATGTCTCAAAAAATAAAAATGCTAATATTATATTTTTAAAAAATTTATACATAAGTCTCATTAGTCCCATGTAATTTTTTATGTAGCCCCATTTAGTTTCGAGTTGGATGCCTCAAGATTCAAGTTGAAATTCTTTATATGACAACAACGGAGGAAAATTGATGATCGCAGTGGAAAAAAAAATCCTTTATTGTCAAATGACAATTGTGTCCTTATTAGATTTTTATCAATTGGGTTTATAATGTAGCTCAACACACTCTTGCCTTTTAATTTTTTTTAATGAGTTGACTTGACAAGTACCAAATGAGCTGGATAATTAAGCTTGACATACACTTCTCCTGCTGGCTATTTAATTGGATTCGTCTCATTGCACAGTCCGTTATCCATTTTCATTTATTATTTTTTTGGTTGATTTTGCATCCAATAATTAATTCGGCCTCATTTCCTAGACAAAGAAAAAACTCTTACAGAGTTGAGTGTTGAGTGCAACATGCTCGACTCTATTTGTTTGATCGACAAGATCGATTAACTATTTGGGTTCGGCTTGTTTAAATATATAAGCGAGCCGAGATTGAGTTTTCTCAATTCAAACCGACATATGTTATCAGATAATTTGGTTCTAGTCATGATCATCAAAATCGGTTACAGGTCGAAATCACCGATCCCGGGCGAGGGTTGGAGGACCCTAAATCGGTGCGAACATATGCACGGGCTGGTTCATTGAACTGTCGGTTCTTGGTCGTCCGGTTCATTAAAAAAAATAAAAAATAATTAAAAAATGATATAATTTTTCTTTAAAAAAAAGTCGAACCTCGGGTTCCGGTTCCAGTTCGAAATCGAAATTTCCAGTTCAAAATGTATAAACTATAAAATATTGAACATGAACCGAACTGGTCAAAAACACGGGCAGGTTTGTGTCGGTTCGGCCTGAACCGGCAGGCTGGGTCGGCCCATGACCATATATACTCGGTTCCAGTAATAGCTACAATAATATGCAGCCCCGGGTCAAAAAAATTTCTGGCTACGCCCCTAGATCCCTACCTTTAGGGAACCATCAATGAAAAAATATTGTATTTTATTTTAAAATGCATATTAATCCACAATTCAGTATATCATTAGAATAAAATTCTCTTTAAAAAACCATCCCTCGTAGTATTTCAAATATAAATACAAGAATCTCAAAGTACTTATCACTTGCAATCATTGTTTTAAATAGCTCGCTATATAGCTTTTTTTCTAAAAAATGCGACGTGGCCTTATATATTAAGCGTTTTTCCCGAAAAGCTTACGCGAAATGTTGGAATGACACGCTTTTTTATGCTATTTTGCGCTATTGTGCGCTACATTGCGCTATATTTCTGCAACGACAATTAAACAATAAAATATTCAAAAACTCGTATATTTTAGGGATCAGAGTCAAATTTGCAAATGACAACTAAAAATTAAAAAATTTGATAATTATTTCAAATTAAAAGTTTAAAAATACAAAGTCCTAAGTGCAATATTTATCGATCCATTTTTGTTATATCATTTTATTTTTCGATATTTAAAATTTAAATAAATAATCAAATGTCATATCTAATGGTTAGAATTAAGTTGTTGTTAACTAAGAAAATAATAATTAAAATGCGTATACTTAAAATTCTACTATGAATTAACTCATTATATTTCGTTGTTTGTTTTTACTTTTTAGTATATTTGATTTTTTATTTAAATATTTATATTATGATATCTACATTACACATTTGTGAGAAATAATTCTTAGATGTTATTTTTGAAGTTATTCAAATACTATGATAATTTTTGTAATCAACCATCATGTTTTATTATATGCAAATATATTTGTAATATCTCAATAAGAAAAAATTATACCCAAATAGCTTATGCAACATGCAACGCTATTTGCGTTACTCAGTATAAAGGTCAAAACGCGACGCATTACGCTATACGCGTTTTAAAACACTGCTTGCAATAGAAGCAAAACAACTCAGCGGAATAAAATACTGGAATAATAATAATAATAAAAAAAAAAAAAAAAATCAATGGAAGGAAGATTATTAATTAAAGTATTGATATCCGTAATTGATCTATCTGGGCTCCAGATATTCTGAACAGGTAAATAATTCTGTAAAACAGCCAATCTTTACAGCAGTCAATTTTACAAAGAACACCCAAGAAGACAGGGTAGAAATAAAGCCAAGTAATAAAAAGACCCAAACTACACAACAAGAGAAGAACAGCAGAGCTTTAAACCACCCTACAAATCCACTCGAGTTATTTTATCGGTTATCTATTATGACTACAAATACTGAACAAACGGGTCATTTCTGGAAATTTGAGTTTCAAATTTCACCAGAGAGAAAAATTCCCGAGGGCACCATTAACCCTCCCTCTTTGTTATCACAACTTTGAAGATATTTATACAATAATGGCATATGTACCAGTAGCAAGCATTTACACACAGCATTCAGTGAAGCCTTTGTTCATCATCAAATTTCAAACTCTCGATACCCTTTATGGTTGAGTCGTAACTCTTTATTCCAATATTGTTCCTACCCGAAGGTGAGGTTCTTCCAGAAATGGTGGGTTGTCTAAGTGTGCCACTGGACTTTCCTAAGAAACTGGAGCTAGAGAGCTGCAAAATTTACAAGTCAATACTTCAGCGTTGAAAAGTCGAGCCGTAAAAACATGCAGTGTGTAAAAATGGAAAGAAGTGTACTCCCAGTATATTTAGTTGTAACAAGATATCGAAATTATTTACGATTATAACTGACTTACTTTGGTATAAGCATCAAGGGACCTCACATTGTAGAAGAAATCAGATCAGTATATATTTATACTAAATGTTAATTAGAAGCTATCATGATTTCCAATACTGCTAATCTAGTTTTTCTAAACGAAACTAATACAATTGAAGCTGTCTGATATTTTTTTCCTTATATGTTTTTTGTATTATATATTATTCCATGACAACTAACATTACCCATAAACTTAAGTGAGAGCAACAAGTATTCATACCAGTTTCAAAAGCCTCAACAATATAAAAGCTTCTAATCTAAAGCAAATTGTGACTAAATTCACGGCTAACCATAGCATCCTTGCTAGCTGAGTCATTTGCAGCTGGACTTTTCTGTCTTGACAAGCTCCCAGCATTTATAAGCTGTCCCGAACCTCTTCTTCTAGAAGGATCTGCTGAAGAAGTTCCTACTAGTCTCCATTCTTCCTCACCTGCATTAACATGAACTGATAGTGATAAGCATCTTAAGATCACAGATAACATGGTGGAAAAAAATCACGATACCAAGCAGCAACTATGTACCTTACAAGACTACATTGTTGAGGAAAAACTATTAAAAAATAATCAGGGCTTAATTAATAACATGGAAAGGAAAATGATAAAATTCCCATAGGAAAGTATCTAGCACTCACTCACCACTAGGAATTGCAGGGGGAAGTCCAGAGCTTGTACCAGCATTTGGGCCCTAAATCAAAATTCCTAAATAATTAACATAGTTGGAAAATGACACTTCAAAAATCCTTCCAGATTCAGTCACTTACAGGAGCACGTGGAGGGGCAGCCATCTGAGATTGCTGGTACTTCAAGATAGTCCAATCAAATACATAGTCAAATTGGAACCCTAGAGTGGAAATAACATGGCAAAATTTTACGTTTCATGGAACTTTGAGGGCAAGGAACTGGATCAAAGAAACTTTTGCCGGTGAAAACTAGGGCTTGATTGTTTATGAAATAATTTGTTCAACATGAGTTATTTTGGTTAACCGTAGTTAATTTTGAAAAAGTTGGTATAGTTAGTTGTTAGTGGAATTTTAAGAATGAATTAAAATAATATTTAAAATAAAATGATTAAAATTGATTTGATGTAAAAGTAGGACATAAATGATTGGAAATAATAAGTAGTTAAAATTATGGGAGTGGATGAATAGTGAATTAAAGTTGATGTGATATATAAGAATGATTGGTTTGTATTATTTAATTATATAAATAATACTAAAGATAGTGGGGATGAGTTAAAATTGAGTTAGATTTTGAGTATGAAATAAAGTTGAGTAAATTATTTCATAAACAATCAAGCCCTAACACAATTATTCAGCATATATCCAGACCTTCGCGAATGAAGAGATCACGGAATATTCTCTTAAGATAAGCATAATCTGGTCTGTCCTCAAAACGGAGCGAACGGCAATAATGGAAATATGATGCAAACTCGGTGGGATAACCTCGGCATAATGCCTGTAAAGAAGCCAGTCATTATTATATTTTCACAGAAAGGATATGCATCCAACCACAATTTCCGAGAATGAGATTTTACCTCAATAGAAGTTGACACCTTTTTCTCACTTATTTTCTCATATTTCTGTTTCTTAGTTCCAGCTTTCAATCCCTGCCAAGGTAGGCTGTGGAGCATAGATGTCAAACTATAAATCCCAATAATCAACACAACAATAGGGGCTAATATATTATGTAAACATACCTTCCTCTTAAAAAGTACATCAAGACAAATCCAAGAGATTCCATATCATCCCTCCTGCTTTGTTCTACAAAGAATATCAATAGGATCTCATCAAGGCATATTTAACTAATACGAGTAAAAAGAAAAGCTACAATATTAATCCAAGGTAAAGTAAAAACTAACCAACCTATGCCCAGGTGAGTATTCATACTAGCATAACGTGCTGTCCCGGTCAAGTTTTTATTCTCCCTGAAGTGTTAAGTTTATATAAGTTAAAATTGAGCCAATTAAATATACTCAGAAGTACCATATTTACACTAGAACAGTTAAAGAGGAGACTGTGAATTAAAATCTTATTATACACATAGAATGAGAGGACAAGTACAAAAAAAATATATATATATCTAAGAAGATCCCCGAGAATTCAGTCTAAATTAAAAAAGCCTCATGTACCAGAAGTGAAAAGGAATATATAAAAAGATTACATTACACAATTGCTTAAAATAGACAGGCTCCCAGAAGAAGCATAATAATAATAATAATATAAATGGTCGACCGGTATACTCCTACAAGCCCCACCAACAAACAACATGAAAGGCATCTTTCGCCTCATACGGCATACCTCCATCAAAACTGAAAACCTTTTCGTTATTATAAGTGCTGTCAATCACCTCACTGGAATTGAAAAGATACTGACTCATCAAAATTTCAAATTTATCTTTCACAACTATCTAAATCTTATTTCACCAAGAGACTATATTAATTAATTTTCTTTCATTAGTATTCCCTCCAAAATATGTATGGCATGGCTTTTATACTACGAAGATAATATTCTTCCTCTCATTTTGTAACGAAATTAACTTTTTTGATATGCCCAATAATTACGTAGCATATTATTAAAAAACCTCATTTCTCGAGTGCCTACTTAATCTCTCATCCCAGGAAGTCATCAAAAAGTTAAAACAGCAAGTTTGTAAGAACAAAACACATGTGATACCTAAGTGCAGGATTGGACCTCAGATGTCTACAATCAGAAAAACCGGTTAACCAAGTGAGAGTCATGCAGTCTCAAAAACCCAACAACAAGCAATTAATTTATGTGAATACAATAACAAATCGGCACTGAAGCACAATGAAAAGGATATCGATCTTCTAGAATTTGCACCTTGCTTCTATCAATGGTTATAAAATGTTACCTATAAACAAAGTAAAAAAGTTCATCTCACCTATAAGGAATATGTCGATGAGTTGAACTATCCCTATATTTCTTCGCCAGGCCAAAATCAATGATGTAGACCTAATTTTAATGCCAAGAAATATCGGATCAGCACATAAATCACCTAACCTAGATATAGCCAATAACAGAGTATTAGGAAGAAGCGGACCTGATTTGCACGCCGTCCCAAACCCATGAGAAAATTATCTGGCTTTATATCTCTATGTAAAAATGATTTTGAATGGAAGAACTCAACACGATTGATCTGAAATAATATGCGTAGAATGTTAACCAATGTATTAGTGTGTGACATAGGCTAGGAAAAAAGAGCGCTCCCTATTGGCAAGGCCGTTGATTAAGATTTAAAATAAACATAGAACAATAACCATTTGATCAGCAAGCATCAGAACAGTCTTCAGAGAAAGTTTCCTATTGCAGAAATTGAATAGATCTTCAAGACTGGGTCCAAGCAAGTCCATAACCAGAACATTATAGTCACCTTCGACACCAAACCATCGTACATTTGGTATCCCAGCTGCAATTAATTAAAATTAGAATACAATTAAACATATAATTTGTCATTAAACAAACAACAAAGTTAGGACCAATACTTCCGCCTTGTAAAATTCTGTACAACTTCGACTCATACAGCAACTGAGGATGTTTTGTCTTCACATTTTCCTGAAAAGACCAAATATGGGGTCAGAGGTTATTTTTGTACTAAATATGCATGAACAATTCAATGTAATTACTAAAAGTATGTGCAGATACACTCTGCTGCTCACACCCAAACCCATTTAAACCCCCTTCCACCCCAACAAACAGGCAGAGAGAGTAACACTCGAGCCAAAAGCTAAGCATGACATGCTGGTCAGTTACATTACAAAAGCTTATCAAGTTGAATTTATTGAAGCCAAACTAGATGTCTCCATCCATTAATGCAGTTATGTTCCCTATCTCAGAAAAGAAATGATTTAATATTTATTTTGCCTCACTATAATTAACCTGTCGGCCAAA
>BKCP01005294.1:326990-351814 GCA_008636005.1 Striga asiatica | reverse complement strand
ATATGATGCCTAAATACTCTATGCTAGAACTTCAATACTACAATAGTTTCATTTTCATCTCTTGCAGAATCACAGCAAAAATAACTGGAATATGATAATATATTTTTAGTAAAAAATTCACAATTGATATTACTCAATAAAGCAAGTGTTCATCCCAAAAATTCAGCAGCTAGTCACTGAAAAGAGACACCATGTTTAGGGGGCGATTGGATATAGTTTCTACAGTAAAAAAACCAATCAAAACTAAAATTTAACTTAACTTTAACCCAACCTCACTATATCCAATATTATCAATATATTTAAATAATATCAACCAATCATTTTTACACATCACATCAACTGTAATTCACTATTCATCCACTCACATAATTTTAACTAACCAACACTTCCAATCATTTTTCTCCTACTTTACATCAAATCAACTTTAATTATTTTATTTATGTATTATTTCAATATATTCACTAACAACTAACCATACCACCTTTTTTCAAAATTAACTGTAGATAAAAAAACAAATCAAATAAAAACTAGTTGAATAAATAAACAATCACCCCCTTAGAAATCAAAGCATAGGCAAAAGGGTATTTACAACACCTAGCAGGCTTACATGATCAAGATACAACAGGGGCATAATTGGGGCATAATTGGATAATCTGCTAAAAAATCTGCTACATTACACCTATACCTTATATCATTAAAGAACTAAATATCTCGTGCACACATTGCAGGTTATCTAAATCAATGAAGAGTACTAGGTTACCATATCTAAGAAAAAAATTTGAAACGACGCCCTTCTGTTCAAAATATTAACATTACAGGCAACATGATCTATAGTATTAAGTCAATAAAATTCAAATAGGAAAAGTATTAAAAACCACAAGACCACCGACAAATTGGTATCCATGAAAAAAGTAGTAATAAATCCTCCACTGGTTGATGGCATCAAGTGCTACAAAAGATTTATAAGCAATTTTGCATCACGAGACAAGTGTTATATCATTCATTGTAACTTCCTCTCTAACGACAATCAGTATAAGAATTAACCAATGCTATTCAGAGGTTTTACATGGGAAGAGCGGAGAAGAAAAAGGCCAACTAACATAGAATTTCATAATCAATGCAAACTCAAGTCCAGCCCTTAACAATACTTCAATTCAGCAACAGAAAATAAGTATTAATCAAACTCAAATGATTCATTTAATTGAATCACATTGAGGTCACTTAAACATCCATGCAGCAACAAATTCCACACGCACAAACATAAAATGCTCAATCATATAAACAGAAGCCCAACCAACCAAACAAACAAAACCATTAACTTACTAGCTTAATTGCCACCTCTTCATTAGTCTGAATATTCGTCCCTGCACCCATAAAACAACCAACCATTAACACAGTGAAATTAAGCACCAAAATAAAAGAGAAGGAATTTAACCACAAAAAGAAACAAAAGGAAAAACAACAAATTTACCCAGATAGATCTCTCCAAAGGACCCACTTCCTATCTTCCGATCCAATCGATACCTGCTCCCTACTCGCGGCTCCATCGAAGGACTAAGTCCGCCCCCAGCAAACAAAATTTCATGGGCAGCAATCAAAACCCCAGAAAACCGATACACAGAGATCCAATCGGCTACTCAATTGGATTTGGATATAACAAATTGGGTGATTAATGGCACTAAATGTTTCGTGTTTCAACACAGCTCGAGCACTAGGGTTAAGTCGCGGATGAGCATAAAGAAGAAGAACACAGAAGAAAAAGCGAAAAACAAAAAATTCTCCCTAAAAATTTTTCTCGCCAAATTACAGTGCGAGTGGGCGCGTGAAAGTTTTGTATTATGTATTTGTTTCATTAGGCAATACTCCCACCTATTTTTAATAAATATGGTTTTGAGAAGTTGCACGATAATTAAGAATATTTTTTTTGTCAATAATAACTCTCATTAATGAGAATAGAGATTGATGTTTTGAGAAAAGATGGAGAGTGAATATGAAAAGACGTTGTGTATTTATTAGTTAGATGAGGGTAATGATGGAAAAATATGTACAAAATAACCAAAACGACATTTATTTAACAAATGATCAATTAAGTTAGGATGACAAATAATAAAAATAGGAGGGAGTATCTTTTTTTTTTCGAAAGCATAGAGATTTTATAAATTGCACAAATGTGTAAACAGAAAGCAGCTCAAAGCTAAATAATACAACTGAGAGCTAAAAATTGGGAGGACGGATACGATAATGGAGAATGAACGATCTCAACAAGATAATACCGGTCATACTCGGGCACCACAGAGATCAACGACTCAAACCAAAAACACGAGTCCTAAACAAACAACCAAAAAACAGAAATACAGAAAAAGATAAAACTAGCTAAAAAACGAGCCCTTCCTCGGCAGATCAACTGAGCCGCTCCAGTAGAGAAAAATTGACCCCAAGGAGAGATCCTTGGCCTAACAAATTGCTTCAAAACTGTCGAAAATCGTCTAACCGAAGCCGAATCCAAGCCTCAAACCAAATCCGGAATGTCGGCCCGACTCTTTCCAGAAACACCCAAATCACCCCCCGCCACACCACAGCCCCAGACCGGCTTTAACACCACTAACCGAACCAAAGGCTCCGATTTTCTTACCTAAGTCGTTGTGACTTTTTTCTCAAGTCGTCAAGCCAGGTCAACTCTTCGATTAGGTCGGCATGTTGGATCGCCAATCACTTTAGGTCATTTGGGTGGCCTCCAGGTCTTCCAGGTGGTCTCTAGGTCATTTGGGTGGTCTCCTGGTAGTCCAGGTGGTTCCAGATCGTCCTGCCAACTCGATCATACTCAGGTAATTCCTGGCTACCCCAACTATCGCTATATCATCTAGTCCTCCCCATACCTACTCCAAGAAAACTCGAGCTATGGAGTAAGGTCAATAGACATGTCGTGAAAAGATTATCACGTTTTGGCTTGCTTGCTCCACATTTATGTATCCGTATTTTATCTATTTTGTACAACATCGTTTGAATGCCTTATATCATTTTTAGTGATGTATGCTCAACTCATTTGGTTACTTCGCATGACAATAGCTTCATTTGTTGCTTTGGTTCATCGTTTAACAATTATAGCTCTATTGTAATAGTTCCAGGTAAATTAGCTTATCGCTTATATAGTGTAACTAATTTCACTTGTGTAATAATAGTTCCAAGTAAATTAGCTCACCAATCAGCTAGTATAATTAACTCCAAGATAGCTCCACCTCTGAATAACTCCAACTCTACAATAGTTTCAAGTAAATTAGCTAGTGTAAGTAGCCCCAGAATAGCTCCAACTCCAAATAACCCCAAGAAAATTAGCTGGTGTACTTGCTCCAACTCCAAAATAACTCTAAGAAAATTAACTAGTGTAACTAGCTCCAAAATAGTTCTAAGTAAATTAGCTAGTGTAACTAGCTCCAAAATAAGTCCAAGTAAATTAGCCAATTTAAGGGGGACTCTCGCGAAACTTCCTCCGAAAAACCCTTCTTCACTTTCGAATCGTCTCTTTCGATTTGTACCTGTCTGCCTTCCTCCGCAGGCGTCGTGCTTCGCCGGCGGTTTCTGGTCCTAAGTGCTTGGTTCTCGCCCCTTTTCTCCTGCTCCACCGCTCGAATTCCATGGCTCGAGTTCCCTTCTGCTGCGGCTGGGATTTCTCTTTCCGGCGACGGTTTGTCAATTCCAGCTTGGGGCGGCTCTGTCGTGTGGTGGTGGAGCCGTTGTGCGGTTCCTGGGGTGGGACACGGCTTGATTGCGCGGTGATTGGTTTGCTGAGCGACCGAGACGGTGAAGCTATTCACGACCATCCTTCCTTGTACCAGACTTTCGGGTCGATTGGGGCTGTTGTATCACTTCTTCCTCCAATAAGGCTGGTAGAGGTGCTGATGCGGCGGGATGATGGTTGTTGGGTATCTACCAGGCGATTTCGGGGCCAGGGCTGGGGTCGTGGCATTCTTTTGTCCGTTTGGTGCATTTGAATGTTGTGGTCGTGGTGCGAGTCGGCCTGCTGCAGTTCCGGGGTTGGGGTTTCGTCTCCGTTAGGCACCCGAGTGGTTTAGGCAGTTTCGGGGGTGATGCTTCTAGCTACGGGATCCGTGGTTGACTTGTTTCCGTTGGTTTGGTTTGATGTTGATGCGTAGGAAGGGCTCGTTTAATTTATGTCGTTTGTTTTGTTGTTAGATTCGTGATTTTGTGTTTTTGTGTGTTGTTTGGTTGTGTTTTTGGTTTGGACCGTTGGTCTCTGTGAGCCTGAGTGTCACCTTATTCTTCTGTTGGGAGCCGACACTCGGGTATTACCCTGGTGGGGTCCTTTTAATTTCTTAGTATTTTCGTGTGTTAGTGTTGTTTGTGTTTGTTTGTATTACCCCCTTGGGGCCGGCTCTAGGCGGTCATTGACTGTCCTCCCACTCTATTCAGTTGTTGGCTGGTTATATTCAGCTGGTGACTGTGTTCATGTACATTTGTGTTATTTATATATAAAATTTCTATCGTTTCGGAAAAAAAAAAATAAATAAAAAAAAAATAAAAAAAAAATTAGCCAATTTAACTAGCTCATAAATAGCTCTAGCTCCAAGTAAATTAGCTAGTCTAACTAGCTCCAAAATAGCTCCAAGTAAATTAACTAGTGCAACTAGCTTCAAAAAAGTTCCAAGTAAATTAGCTAGTATAACTATCTCCAAAATAGTTCCAAGTAAATTAGTTAGTGTAAGTAGTTCCAAAAAAAGCTCCAAGTTTTAGCTAATGTAGCTACCTCCAATGAAACTCTAGCTTTAAAATAGTTCCAAAGTGAAGTAGCTAGAGTAACTAGCTTTATAATAGTTCTAAGTAAAATATCTAGAGCAACTTTGTAATGAATTAGCTCGCAATGCACAACTATTTTGCTCCCACAATTTAGTTTCAATTAGCTCGCAGCTTTGAATAGCTCCAACTAGTTCGTAACTTTGAATAGCTCCAACTACCTCACAGCTTTGAATAGCTCCAATTTGCAGTCAACTTTGAATAGTTCCAACTAGATAACCGACAAAAAATCTAGAAAATTGCAAGATAATATACACACACACACACACACACACACACACACATATATATATATATATATATATATATATATATATATAAATTTATTGTGTTATTGTGTAGTCCAAATTTTGGGTTACAAATTTTAAAGTCAAATGAGTAATTATTAATAACTTACTAGTCAATATTAACTTAGACGTCAATAGAATAGTCAATTATTTATAGTTTAATAAATTACTCAAGTACTTATTTTTCTTATTTGGATAGATTATACAAAAATAAATTTATTTAATTAATGAAACAATATAAGTTTTATAATTATATTGATTATTCACATAGATTTTTAAATATATGATAAAATTTTACTAAAATTTCATGGAATCACGTTGTTGTCAAACTGAATTTTTGAATAAAATTTTTAAAATGACACTAGGGTTGTGTACAAATTTTAAATAGACATGTTTTAATATAATTTTGCACAATTTAAATTTTATATAATATTTTTAACAAATTAATATAGGTAAATTGTATCACATATTGATTCTATAGTTTCAATAAATTAATATAGGTAAATTGTATCATATATTGATTCTATATTTTTAATTTATAAATATTATTTAATGAATATTTTTAATTTATAAAAATTAATGAATATCTCTTATCCTTTGCACGTACTAGTTATAAAAAAAATGAAATGAGTTAAGAAGTAAAAATACAATTCACCATCAATAAATCATATATCGAATGATTAAACCCCCAAATTGGAAAAACCCTTCTTTCAGTCGCCGCCAATCTTTCTCGTACGTCATCCCCGGCAGGCAGATGGTCCTTTTTCCGGCGGATCGCCATAGTAGCACATCCTATGCCCTAACTTCCCGGTGGAGGATGAAGACTGCCCGAGGGTCGGGTGTCGCCAGTTCCAGGTTGCCGATCGAGGTAGCAGTTCGTCGTCCTTCCTGGTCGCGAGGTGGTGGTGTGGGTTGGGGCTTGGGTGTGGCCCTAGCTGCTCGCGATGTCCGTGGCGGGTCTGAAGGGGTTGAGGCGTGGCTTTCTCTTACCTCTGTTCCTATGCTCCCTGGTGTGGGGTGGACCGGTGGCCGGGTCCGGGGCGGTGGTGGTGCGAGGGGATGTGAGTGGCTAGTCTTCTGGCTGTGGGTCAGGTTTCATTTTTCAAGAGTGGGTCGGGGTCTACAGGTTCGGCTTCAGCTAGGCGTTAGGGCAGTGTTGGGAGACGGTTCTTGGATTTCGGGCTAGTATGTTGGATGGTCGACCTGGGTTCTGCTGGTGCTTTGTGTTGGGCTTGACTTGTCTCCTGGGAAACGATATTGGTGTAGAGTTTGTTTAGTTTAATTTATTTTGGTTTGTGCGTTTGATGTTGTTTTGTGTTTGTTGTTGTGTTTTGAGTTGTTTTTTTTTTCTCCCCTTTAAGAGTTGTGTGGTCGTTTAGTTGTGTTGTTTTTCTCCTGTTGAGAGCGTGTTACTCTTCTGTTGGGAGCTGCATAGTTTATTGTGCTATGTGTGAGTTAGTGTAGTTACTTCTAGGCTACTTTCGTGTAGGCCTTCTGGATTTAGCTGCTTGGCTATTCTAACTGTAATTACGTGGTTTTCATTTTTATAAAATTTATATCGGGAAAAGAAAATAATTAAATAAAAATAAACATTTCCACAAAATAATACAATCCGCTGCTCGACTTTAACTTCGTTGACTTGTTTGGCTGCAAAATTGTCAAATAACATTTCAATATTTATTAATTTATTTTCATCTCACATCATTAAACTAAAGCAGCTGGAATAACTACTTTTCCCGCTCAAATCTATATTACATACTTATCATAAATTAATCTAACATTGTTGTCTGAAATTGAGAACTCCAATATTAATCCATTAATAAAGTACAATTAAATCACATCAATAATTTGATTTATGTATATACATTAAAAGCAGTCAACATCAACATTCAAGTAGTAACTTTTTTTTACCGACACCACCCCAGTCGACATTTAACTAAAATTTAGGTTTTTGTAAAATGAAAAGTAACTTTTTTGGTTTTTGTACTCTCAACATTCAAGTAACTTCTTTGATTGTTGATACCTGCAAAGAAAAATGAAAAGGAAGTATATTAGATATCTACATTCGGAAATATATAATGAATTTTAGGTGTATATATATATACAATGCAATCAATCTTCAATAATTGGACTTTAGTTTTTCTAAGACACCAGGGAAAAATAGGCAATAACTATATTTATCATTCGTAAATATATAATGAAGTTTCTGTTTATAAATATTTCAATACAATCAGCCTTCATCCAACTAGATTATGAAGGGTTTAAAGCTAATTTTTGAATTATGAATGAGTTTCATTTGATTGATAATTGTGACTGAGAGCAAGATATTTATAAGTTATAACTCATAACTCACTCTAGAAACCAGTTTTGTACAGTCCCAATGCAACATAATGGAAATTCATATAGGAAAAAATAATTTTCATCTTACCCAAGATCTTGAAATTTACTATTCTAATTTATTGAGCTTACATTTTTTATAACTCATTCAAATATATCTAGGGCTCATTTACTTTGCATGACTAGGGAATTAAACAATCCCTTCATACGTCACAATTGACCATTAAAGAGACTCTTTCTAACTTATTAAGGTAACAGATTATATAAAGTCCTTATAAACCGATGAGAAACTTCTATATTTTCCCCTAAATCTTAATATATTCCAGACTCAATCATATTTTCATTTTACAGAAATGAACTCGAATCACTAAACCATAGTATATTCATCAGAAGATCAACAGCATGAAGATAACAAAATCTACAACCATACCACTAAGGAAAATGAAGCATAGTGATATTGCGACCCCAAGTACGGATATTTTTAGAACCCTAAATTTTAGGTAATGATATTTTTTTTTCAAAATATTCTTCCGAAAAAAGAAGTCTGTAAATTTGCTCATTAAGAAAAAATTTCTTTACATCTTCATAAATAGACACAAGCATGCACATATAACACTTAGATCCACATATATAGACAAATATATATACATCTAGGGCCAAGAGCTGGCCTTAATTTCACAGAGAATTCACAATTCACAAAGCAATTCTCAATTCTCACATTCACAAACCAGCTACACAGTATGGCCTGAATTTCAAAAATCAATTAGTAAAACAGAGAATTGATAATTGGCCCGAAATCTGTAACCTAGACACCAACTCACCTTAGACCATGGACAGCCTTGCAACCTGGGGACGCCGCCACTTCTCGCCGCCCTCCATTCATTTTGTCCCCATCGTTGAACCCACACTCGCAGATCTGGCGGTTGTTTATTGGATGGCTGTTGGAATGCCTCAATCGATTTTTAAAGAAAATTCATGGCTTTTCCAAAAATCACAATAAAATTTTCGAAATTCATTTTTCGATTCATAAACATTTCGGCGTTACTCATTTAATTCAAAACATAGTTCAAGTCGTGTTTGAACTAACGGGGATTCATTACCCGGTTTTGCAAAGGTTTTCATTAACCATAATCTCAACAACATAATCAATAAGCATTATAATATTCTTTCAACCACATACTCATGAATATTAAAGAAAGGTTTTCAACATAAGCCGATCCAACGTGTTTTCAAAGTCAAACAAACCAACATTTTCAAATAACCCAACATAAAGTTCATAAATACGGAAGCAAATAATAATAATGAAATAAAAGACCACCCACTCGCCTTGTCTTGTCACCCGCCAACTACTTAACCTGCATCCGTGAAGAGCATGTGGGAGTGAGTACAGTTGGAAAATATAGTACTCACCACTATGCATATGAACAATATAAAATATATTAGGATGGTATGGTCGCAGCATGAACATAAACAATAATAACATCATGTCTCATCTCCTATACATTATAACATCAATTCACATTACACCTGTGCACATCTATCGCTAACCGCAGAACGGGGATTCATTACTCGAAAGCGGGAGTACATGCCACGCTACAGACACAGCCTTCCATATGGGCTTACGTACCTCACAAGGGCACGGCCATATCAGGACTTAAGGAGATTGCCACACAAGGGCACCGTACCGTAACTCGACGGGAAAAACCGTACCGACGGCCGTAACAGCTCACATCGATAGGCTACATGTTCACATGCATACATAGATCATACCGATTTCAACACATTTAAAACACATATGCATAAACATTTTAGAATAACTAACCCACCTAGTATTCCGGATTGATAAAAACACAATAAGAAGGGTCGTAGGTCGAGGCTTGACTCCTCAAACACCTAAATTAAGTCAAGATACTACAATCAACACTTATCTTGACCTTGAATGGAAAACACAAATCGTACTTAGTCGAACTTGATTTGACTATGTTGTTCGTGAAGTCCTGTAGACGTTGGAACACTTAGACTCAGCACTTAGACTCAACCAAAACACGTATGGGAGTACACATAAACTCAATCAAAGGATGACCAAGTCAGACAATAAAGAACAACAAACGAGCCGGATTACAGATTTTAACACAAAACTATATTTTGAAATATTTGACGTGAAAACCACCTATTCAAGTTGGTCAGAAAGTCGAATGAGTTAGGCTCTGAAATTTTTACATAAAATCCAATCACTGGACTTAGTAACATCACCAAATTTCAGCCCTTAACTCAAAATACACGATTTTATAAAATTCAAATAAGTTTTCAGCAAAAACGAGTACAATTTCAAAACCTGACAAAATGAGCGAGTTAACACTTGAAATTTTTACACAAGCAACTTCAGCATGAGAATATCGACATACAAAAATTTCAGTTTTAAAAATTAAACATGCAAATTATGAAAATTGTAACAAAATTCTGCAGAACTCAACATTTCACCAAAACCGTACTAATATGAACTCCAAAACTTCTGGGGATTTTTCCTCACGCATAACATCATTAAATAGGCACATAAACCAAAATTTAGTAATTTACAGAAACAGGTCAAATTTTCATAAATAAAACGAGTTTCAGCAGAATAACACAAACAATTAATTACCCTAGCAAACGAAGTCCAAAAATTATGAAATTTTTATACAACATCCAAATACAACAGAGAGACATCGTATTCAAATTTTAGCCAAATTTGAGTACAAATTTATTTATTATGCAATTTACAAGATTCTGCCCATAAATCACAACAATTATTAAAAATAGCTACAGTTGAATCTAAACCATGAAATTTTTACACGGCCTATATGAACATCAGAGGACTTAACACACAAAATTTTATATCAATCGGAACAGCATGTGATTTATCACGAATTTAACACATAAACAGCAACTATTCGAGTTCACAAAATCATATTCGACTCGACAAACATCGAAATCGTCCGAGGCCTTCACCATCAGGCCAAGGACTCATTATGGTTCCAATTCCACAGTACTTAACACAGATTTAACGAGGTCTCATTCTAGTTCGCACGAACCGACAATAGATCTCAACACATGATTTTATTATTTCAAATCATAATTTTATTATTTCAAATCATAACATGAAATAATATAAAGGCTATAAGAATACAACACAATACACATAATACATAATTAAACGAGACGGGGTTCGAGACTTTGTACCGTTTCGGGAAACAATACGTAAGGAAGGGTCGAACGACGGAGGATGGCACGTCGAAGGCGGCGCTCGGCGGCTCACGCGCGACTCGCGGAGGAGCACAGCGGCTGAGGAGCGGCTCGTGGAGGCACCGTGCGGCGGTTATGCTCGCCGCTGGGGGTGCTCCGATGGACGAGCAGCGAAGAGAGGTTCGCCGGAGCTGCTGCACGTGAACATAGATCGCCGGAGGAGGGTTGCAGAGTCGCTGCGGGGTCGTCTGCGCGTGGAGGAGGTCGGTGACGATCGGGTAGGTGGGGCCTGCTCGCGGAGGGAAGAGCTTGTCGAAAGTTGCTACGCGACGCAGGGGTGAGGCCTGCTGATTCACGATGAGCGGTGGCGCGACGACGGAAGAGGTGGCGATCGGTTTGCGAGGGATGAGTGAAGGAGAGGGTTGAGAGATTTTTCTCTCTTCTCTGATATGCTGTGCGATCAAACGAGAGGGAAAGGGATAGGGAAGGCTGCGAGCGTGTTTTGACGTGAGGGAGAGGAGAACAGATTGATCGGTTTAATAAAATAGGCTAGGGTTCACAAGTCTTGCTCCTCAAGACACACACACACACACACAAAAAGGGGAGAGAAAACCCGGGTCGGTTCAAAGCGCCGGTTCGGGTCGGCTGGGGCGTGGTTCTCTCGGGCCGGGGCGCGGGTTTAACTTGCGGCTCGGGCTCGACTTAGCAATTAAATATAGCTCGGTTCGTTTGCACGACAATTTTATATAAAACTGGAACACATTTATATATATATATATATAATACACCATTTAATTAATTAATAATAATAACATTTAGACGTTTAAAGACAATTAGACATTTAATAATAATAATAATAATAATAATAAAATAATAATAATAATAAACAATAAATAATAATAAAAATAATAATAAATAATCCCAAAATTATTCATAAATAAACGGGGCATTGCACGTCTGTGAATTTGGAAGGAGGATGACCGCCGTCTGTAATTTGTATATACATTCGTCAAACCAAAGAAATAAAGAGATAAAGAGAGTTTTTGGTTTGTTTCAAGAATTGATAAAAATTGTATATTCTGTAAATTANATTTTCACGGGCCAGACCATCGAGCCCGTGGTCCACGGAGGGAGTGGGCTGGCCCTGCATTTTGTATGCCGGCCCAGGCCCCTTCATGATGTTTAACGGGCTGCAGGTCGGCTCGCCAGTTGGTCTGTTTTGACATGTTTAATGTCTATATACATGTGATTCATATATAGATAGAAAATAATAATAAAAACAAATAAGTAGAGCCTATAAACAAATAAGGTACAAATAAAAATAATTTTTTACCTTCAGAAAATATGCGGCCAAATTTATTGAAACAAATCGTTCCAATTTGGTATTCACAAGTTGACTGTATTATATGTCCTTCAACACCTTGCCATTGCAAAATGACTGCGAATTGCGCGGTTATATGCTTGAGCAAATTTAGGGTGAATGTAAATTTAATGTCTGTGGTTGTAGTGATTATGCATGTTTTTTGCTTGAGCAGGTTTAAGGCGATTAGAAATTAAATCCATGTGGAATGGGAAAATCTACGTAGTTTTTAATTGAGCAGATTTATTGATTTTTGAGCGAGGAAAATATTTGCGACTACAAAATTAGGGAGAAAAAAAAAAAAGCAAGTTCTATTCTTTATATTTTTCTATATGTTGTATGGATTAGTACCTGCGTGTTAAAATCTTTTTTTCTATTGTGTATATGTTTTTACTGAGTTATTTTTAACAAGATTCATCAATATTTTTGCCTAACCGTATAATTTCCTATAGTAAATCAAATTGGTATTGGATATTCAAAAAAACTTATGTGATGTTAGGTAGCGAAAAAACCTTTTGATAAATAACTTAGTATTATTTATTTATCTATAAATAAAAACCTAACCATTTGTATAAGTTTTCGAAAAAAAAAAATATATTTTATATTCTAAAAATTAATTTAAAAATATGCTTTCCTTGATGTAGCTGTAAATTATAAATTTTATATTATTCATTTTTTTTATTATCAGCGAAAAATTTAATATTTTTTTAGATATGCGATGTGGCTATATCATTTATTAAGAAGTAATAAATTGTGAACAATAAAATTTGAGAATGCTAATTATACGTGTCACCTCATATTCACATTACTGTAATGGAAAAGTCTTTTGAATCCCAACGTCTATTAATCCGACTTATAACCCATTTTTTAACAAACTGGGAGATACTCTAATTATTTTGTTTATAATCCTTAATTTTTAATTAGCTCATAATTGAATTTAATTTAATTTATATTTCTTAATTTGTAATTAGCTTATAATTAAATTTTAAACTTCAATTGTTCGTATTTCAATATAATTTTTTTGTTAATGATGATTTTATTTTAGGAGATGATGAAAATGAAATGACATTATCAAGACATTGTTATGTAGAAGAATCAAGGAGAACTATTCTGAATGAGACAAATGCATTTCCATTGTCAAATATTGAAAATGGTATTTTTTATTTTTAGTATAATGATTTAATATATTATTTTGTTTAAAAAAAGTACAATGCTTCATTCATTTATTATTTTTTTTTTGCAAGGTCGTTTTTTAAGGGATGTGGTGAACTCTGTTAATGATTATTCAAATATTAATATTTATGATGAGTTTTGGTTGAAGGGATTTGACAATCCGATCGTAGCAGTTGTTGACACTGTTTTTCCAACATTTCGAACTAACCCGGATGATCATTCTTATTTCCTGGAAAGAGCTATATTAGCTCCAACTTTGGATGTGGTTAACTCGGGTATGATTACATGGTTTTGTTAAATGCTTCGGAGGCAAAAAGATATTTGAGTTCCGATTCTCCCTGTCATTCTGATAATAATATAAGTGTGGTTAATGATATCCGGACTCCAGAGTTCCTAAATTCAATTAAGTGGCGTCCCAAATCATGAGTTAAATTTAAAAATCGGGACACCTATAATGCTGCTTCGCAATGTTGATCCTTCTCTTGGTTTGTGCAATGGAACTCGATCAATTGTCACGAAATTTGGAAATCATGTTATAGAGGGTGAAGTCCTTGGAGCAGAATGTTCACGTCAGAAGGTTCTTATTCCAAGAATGTCATTGAGGCCTTCAAATCCGAGACTTCCACTCAACTGTCAGCGATGACAGTTTCTAATTATGGTGTCTTACGCAATGTCTATCAGTAAGAGTCAAGGTTAATTTTTGTCCAGCGTGGGATTGTTGTTGAAGAAACCTGTATTTAGTCATGGACAGTTATATGTTGTTGTTTCTAGAGTAACGAATCCCAATCATAGTTTTTAAACCCGGCCTGAAAATCGACCCGGGCAAGTCTCCGGGTCACCGGGTCAATTGCTGAACCGGATAATTAATTTTAAAATTTTTAGAATTATATGTATATTATTTTTGGCATATAAATATACATAAAAGTAACAAAAATAAATATTTTGTATACAAAATTTGAACATTTAAGTGTTAATAATATTCTCACAATAAATATTTACTATATCATTATATTTACATAGTTTTTATTTTTTATATAAAAAATATTAAAAAAATAAAAAATTTATAGAGATCGGGTCAACCGAGTTGACCCGGGTCGACCGGGTTTTGACCGGTTCTATCGTTACCCAGTCCAAATAGCCCACCCGGACCAGTTTCGGCTCCGGGTCGACCCGCGCGGGCTGGTCCGGGTCAAAAAAACAATGATCCCAATGGTCTAAAAATTGTAATTTATGATGGTGACAGTGATAATGAGTCTGGTTCTTCTACTACTCATATTGTATTTAAAGAAGTGTTCTAGAATATGTAATTAAAAAAAAAAAATTCCTTCTTATTTTATATGCAATAGCATTTTTTTATTTTAAATTAAGAGAACCAAATTTTTTTTAACATTATTTTCTTTTTAACATCATGCCGCGAATTGCGCAGGTGACTTACTAGTACCTCCGTAAAAGAAAGTTAGAAAAGGGAGGGAAACACACATAAACCCTAACACACATCAACCCTCCAATTTCCAAAACAAACTCATTTCCTACGTGTCCCTGTTTCTCTCACTAGAATATGAAGCACAGTTAAGCGTATACCAATTGCTGACCCGAGCCTATGCAATTCGTGCTGTGAGAAATTTCGCACGGGTATCCATAGCTTCGAAAAGGGTTGCTGTTTGAGTGGGTGAAAACTGGACTGTTGTTTTTTTGTTGAAAAGAAGAGACCTTTTTGAGTTCAAAGTTAGTCCCTTTTGAACTATAATAAAAAAAAAAAATGGCGAGGCTCCTCCGAAACGCTTCGTCTCTGAGACGCTCCCTGTTGCCCCAATTGCAGGTTTTTGCTTTTTTTATGCTTAGCCCTGTTTTCTTGCGACAAGTTCTCTGACTTTTTGTTTGTTTGTTTGTTTGTTTGTTTGTTTGTTTCTTTTGTCTTCGTTTAAGGTTTTCTTTTTTTTGGGTCTGTATATGTGTGCAAGTGGTCGTTCGTGTATGTGTGTGTGTGTGTTATCGCGCGCTTGTTGCTCTTCTCCTTCTTTTGGAAGTTTTGTGTTTGGTTGGAGAGTTGGAGTCATAGACTTATTAATTTGTTTGTTCTTTTCGTGTGTATTTTCCTTGAAAAGTGAGGGGAATGAACTTATTGATGGGGGAAATTGTAAACCGACCGAAAATGATTGTTATCATGACATTTTACAAAGACAAAGTGTGAAGGTGGATTCCTTTTTTGGGGTAAATTTATCTGTCTATGGACACATTTTAGTTGTTTGGTATGTCAAAAAGGAAAGAAAGGATGGGGCTAAAATTGGCTGGGGTGTTAGGGAATGGTTGTTGGTTCATGGTTGCACAACTAAATAATTTTTTATATTGGTTTTATTGATGTTTCAGGAACCTATGAGGGGTTTATTGGGTACATCTACACAGTTATGCAACTTTTCTGCTAAAGGTACTGTCATAGGCTTCTTTAAAAGCTTTCTTCTTGCTTGCTTCCATCTCATCTGCTTAATTGGCTTGCCGACATATTTTTTCTTAGATTACTCATATCTTTATCCCCTTGTAGTTTGTGTTTGTGTGTGTATTAGTAGCTTTGTTTCACATTTTTGGTAGAGCGGTATTGATCTCTTGTATTCAGGAACAACGTGGTTAAAGAAACTATAGTCTCGTGTATATTACTAATTCTCTTGGATTGTTCTTTCAGATGAGCCTTATATTATGTGGTATACCATACATTTTCTTTTATGTTGGATTTCTCCATTACTGTTTGTAGCTTGCTTTCTCTTCTGATTAATTATCCATTAATTGGATCACAATTACTCTTTTAAGCTCTGGGAAGTGGGTATCTCTATTGATCTTTTTACTTCTATGATATATTTATATGAATTTTGGCAATTAATATCTATCATCAGGTAGATGGATTGCTAGTCCTCCATTGGACTATCTTGTTAAGCTTGTAATATGACCCTTCATACCATGTGAAAAGGGTTCTGCATATTTTATGAGTTGTTGATGATGCATTTTTCATTTATGACTTCTCAATAAGGATCATCTACCTATTCTTGTAATCAATGATCTTTTTTCCTTAGAAGTGCCAGTTTGTTGTTGCTTCAGTGTTATTTTTCTATATTTTCATTGAGTTTCAGCATATAGCTTAATGGCTTCTGTTGGAAAGGTTCATGAAAGCTTAATTTTTTAATTAAATCTATCTGTAGGTAAAAAGAAAACAAAATCAGATGCGAGTGACTCTGGTGAAGAAAATTTGTCAAAGAAAGATCTAGCACTGAAGCAAGCTTTGGATCAAATCACAGCATCATTTGGGAAAGGGTCCATTATGTGGCTTGGTCGTACAGTTTCTTATAAGAATATTCCAGTGGTGTCTACTGGGTCATTTGCTTTGGATATTGCTTTAGGAATAGGAGGACTTCCTAAGGTATCTTACAGTGCTATGTGAAATATTTTTGTACGAAATGGTGGGATTTTCAATCTACTAATGAGACATGTTGTGTAGTTTAACTTTTTGAGAGATGGCAATTATACTTGTGAATGAGTAAAGATTTTGAATCTTCAATGTTCTGTTTGAGTTACACCAGCATGCTCTTATGTTGTCTGGCAAATCTTAAAAATTTTATATTAGTCCAGTACTATGAGCTGAGACTTTAGCTAATATGCAGTTCATCATGCTTCTATTGAACTGTTTCAGATATCATTAGATGAAACTTTTCTCTGGACTATTACTATTGTTGAACTTATGCGTTGATACTTAAGTGCAAACTTTCTTTGTAATTGCAGGTAAGTAGGTAAATGTATCTTAGTCTATGCTACATGTATAGTTATTAAAAATTAGGATTTAGAATTACATTGTTAGACAGTCTTTCTGGTATATGTATTTATTTGGATTTGAGACATTTTAGAGTTCTACCAGGGACGTGTTGTGGAGATATATGGGCCAGAAGCTTCCGGAAAAACTACTCTTGCGTTGCATGTTATTGCTGAGGCACAAAAACAAGGCGGTTAGTCATCGATATCATATTTACTCTTCTTAGAGGCTTTGTTCTTCTGACCTACATTATGTGCTATCTTTTGTCCCTCGAAATTCCGGTATTCTAATTTTAAGTAACATAATATGTACGGTTTACTAATTCTTTCAGATTGTTCTCAGTGTGTTAATATTTTTCAGCGCCGACTTTCACTTTAGAAAGAAGTATCATCTGTTCCGTCTTGTTGAGATGCTGATGCTTGTAAACTAAGTTGGTAGTTATTGAGAAACTCTTCTTAAATTAACATACTTGTAAAAAATTATGATGAGCTTATCAAATGTAAGTAATTGTAGAAGAAACCTTCTCAATTGCAAGAAAGTCTTTCTGTTTTTAGTGGAAATGATATCTTGGCTCTGCCTGAACTGGTTTTTTAATACTTGCTTTGTCCTACACAGGTTATTGTGTTTTTGTTGATGCTGAGCATGCTCTCGATCCATCTTTAGCCGAGGCTATTGGAGTAAACACCCAAAATTTGCTTCTCTCACAACCAGATTGTGGTGAGCAAGCTCTAAGTCTGGTGGATACCCTAATTAGGAGTGGTTCAGTAGATGTTGTCGTTGTTGATAGTGTAAGTAAGATATATGATTTTGCCATGGCATTGTATGAACTAAGTAAATTGACATCATTTTCTTATCCGCATTTTATTTTTGATTTTTCTTGGTAGGTGGCTGCTTTGGTTCCTAAAGGTGAACTTGATGGTGAAATGGGAGATGCACACATGGCAATGCAAGCAAGACTTATGAGTCAAGCACTTCGTAAATTGAGCCACTCGTTATCTCTTTCTCAGACAATATTGATATTCACAAATCAGGCATGAGCTGTAGATATACTAGTTTTTGTCGCATTTAATTGTTAGATATTTTTGCATCCATATTGCCCTATATATGTATGTGCTGGTTTTCCTAATTTTAATGGTGTTAATACGGACATACCTTTCTGGAGATATATGCATGAAACTATAGCCTTATACATTAAACTGATGCCATTTGCTTTCTGCTGCTTATAATTTTTTCCATATTGGCAAAAGCATTTTTGAAATGAAATCTGGAAATACATCAGAGTGTCAATCTAAGGTCATAGTACAAGATTTGTATACAGAAATCGGGACTATTTCTTTGTATTTTTCACTAACGAATTACATCTAATTGTAGGTGCGGGCAAAACTATCCACCTTTGGATTTGGTGGTCCCACCGAAGTTACTTGTGGTGGAAATGCCTTGAAATTCTATGCTTCCGTACGTCTTAATATTAGGAGAACTGGGCTGGTCAAGAAGGGTGACGAGGTACGGATCTTGCTCATATTTCTTTGGATTATGTGAAAGCCCGAGTCTGAATTCTTCTTCTTTTTTTTTAATTATTAATTGAGAGTATTTGAATTGACCTAAATAATCTTGTTCCGTTGTTGGCTTACCAATGCTTGTTGCTAAAAATGTTCCGTTATTAACGTTACTCATAAACTTTATTTTTCCTTTTTCCACAAAAGAAAGAACATCTGGAGTCTAACCATATATTATCTGGATACGAGTTCTTTAACGAACTCACAGTTTGAATATTACAATGACCGCATCACAAATTCTTCGTTAAGAATTTTAACTTAGAATGCAGCAACTCATATCCCGAACACCCTTTAAACATGTGAATGAAAGCAAAACACTCTCTCCTTTTTCCAAATCCTCTCCAAAACTAATGCGTACATCTAACAATTACATTTCTTGAAAAAACAAAAAATGGAAGGAGATGGAAAAGCTTGTCATTTGACATTCTTGATTTTTGTTAACCCTTGAAAATTATCTAAAAAGCTTAATTCGAGTCCATTGTCCCGAAAAAGCGAAATTCATCTCAACCCCATTTGTCGTGCAGACAATAGGAAGCCAAGTCTCCGTGAAAATCGTGAAGAACAAGCACGCCCCACCATTCAGAACTGCCGAGTTCGAGCTCGAGTTCGGCCGCGGCATCTCTCGGGAGGCCGAACTCATAAACTTGGGATGCAAACACAAATTCATCACAAAGGCCTCTGCATTTTTATATTTGGGGGGACAAACTTTTAAAGGCAACGAAGCTCTCAAGAAATACCTATCAGAAAACGAAAGCGCAAGAAACGAGCTCATAAGTAAGCTTAGAGAGAAACTGGTTGAAACCGAGCCTGAAAGTGAGAATGAATCCGAGTCTGAAAGTGGGAATGAATCTTCTGTGGGTCCCGCTGACGAGGCTGCTGCTTCGTCTGACACGACTGATGAAGAAGTTGTTACTGCTGTTGAGGCTTAGTTGGTATGACTTCCGATCAAGAAAAAAAAAATATATATCTTTCTGATGCCGTTTGCTCTAAATTTTTGCTTGTTAGGGGGGAAAAGCCAAAGAAAAATTGATGTGGGTAGGCTTTTGTCGAGCAATGTTCGTCGGTCATGGGGGGTTGACTTTTTTCGAGTGGAGATACACGGAAAAAATCTAAGCTTTTAGTTGCCCGTTTCAGGTCGTGTAGACTGAAATTTTGTGACTGGGTTTGTATCTGTTCTGGCGGTAAGTTGAGTGATTAACTGTTGCTGTTGCTGATGGTGAAGTTCCCAGTTTATGACTTCAGCTGCATTTTCTCATGTCAAAACTGATATTCTCTTGTAGATGTATGCAAGTAAAATAGGTTATGATCGATTTATTCACTTTAATTAAAATTTTAACTCAAATTTAAATTAACTCTACAATTATTAGTATTATTAATATAATTAAATAATACTCAATTGTCTTTATGCTATTCAAATCAACTAGTATTCGACTCTGTGCATTTGCATAGATGTAAATAAAATTAAATATTATAAGTTATATTTATGTATATAATATAAAAATTATAAGTTATATAATTGCATTATATTTCAAACATATAGTATTATAAGTTATATTTATGTATATACTATTAAAATTATAAATTATATAATAGTATTATGTTTTAAAATTTGATCATTGGTTAAAATAAATAGTACACACGATTTGATTGTATACGAATCACTATATTGATTGCATAAAATGCAATAACTATATACTTTTTATAATTTTGAGTGATCATGACCAATTAATTAGCTGAAAAATATTACATTTATTATAACAATTGCTTATGTGATTTTAAGAAATTTTACTATGACATAAAAAAAATTATTTTATTAATAAACAACATCCTCATCATATAAAAAAATATTGATTTTAGTGTAAAATATAATTTTATGTAACTTTCATATATTATTTAGTATAAAATATAATTACTAATTTTAATATTAACTATTATATTATTCAATAAAAAATATAATTATTATCAATTAACATAAAATATAATGGTTTTTGTCTTAATTAACCCATGAAATGTAATGAAATATTTTCTTATTAATGAGATTGGGTGTATTAATGCCACATAAATAAAATTTATTAGGTTTTATTAATGATTTGCCACATAGGTAAAATTTATTAGGTTTTATTTATTAGGTAAAATTTATTGCTTAGCTAGCAATTATATATATATAAGTTTTAATTTATATTCGTCTATTTACGTAGTTGTAACTATTTATTACTTCTAATAATTTCTTTCATATTTTTAGATCACATCAACTTTAATTATTATGTTTTGAATAGAATTTAAATATAAAATTAAAATTTTACTTGATCAATTTTATTTAAAATTAATTTACATTAACTCAAGGTACAATCAATATCGATTTTTACTGTTTTTTTACTCAATACCAATCATGCCCTAAGCACTTGGTTACGTGAAATGTGAAAAGTGTATGTAGTTGGTAGTGTTTCTGAGTTCTGCTCTTCTGTACATGGTGGCCACGAGTTAATATGCTCATCAGTTGATATTTAAGGAAGAAAACTTAGTTGACACATATTAATGTTCAATGATACTTGATCATTTTTATTGTGTTGCCTATTCAATGAATTATATATTAATAAGCAAAAATCAAATTATATATAACTACACTACCAAAATATGTTGTAACTACACTACCAAAATACCAAAAAATTGTGACCTATTGTCAGATAACGTAACATCCAGATATTTTTTATATAACTAAAAATGTCACTAAATTAGATTTGCAATTAAACCTCATATGTGAACTGAAACTTGGAATATCCATTCGCTTTTCCTTTTTTGATAGAAAGGTCAAATACTCAACGTGGCAGGCCATCAACAACCCTTTTGACTGCTTCCTGGAAACTGGATTCGTCAAATTCATCTCTCTACATATAAAGGATAATAAAAGGAGGATCAACATTTTTTTTCTACCACAAACATTGTTCGAAAATTATGACCCTATTTGCACGATACTTGATGGCTGATTGAATTAGTTAATAGTGACTAGCTGATTGAATTATCAGTTTCTGACTAATTAAGTGATTTTACAAGATGATTATGTAAAGCATTTGGTAAATAATTGGTTGTTTGATATGTTAAAAAAAAAAAACAGCTAATTACAATCATCTAATCCTAAATCTTCCTATTTTGATTTTTTTTTTAAATTATATTTTTGTATCACAATAATTAATATTTCAAACCATCAATTACCAAATAATTAAAATAAAAGTTTTGACTGGTCAAATCTTTAATTTAGTAGTTTTTCCTTTTAGTAACAATTGTATTTAGTGGATAAAACACATGTGGCACACAGTATTAGAATACTACATGTGAACTATATTATGAATTGATTCAAATATAAATTTAATTTACCTCAATTTTCAATCTCAAGAGTAGGCCATGCATTGAATTTGGTACCTCCATGCTGGTATTGGAGTATTGTACAGACACCAAGCTTACATTCTTTAGCTGCCTCAAGAACCCTAAAACCCTAATCATCAAATCTGACGAGCTACATTCTCGCGATCTTAACCACACTCTCAAGTCCAAGAATCTTGATTCGGTAGTTGATTGTGAAATTTGTACGATCTTCACATTCGTTCCACGATCTTCGGATTCTTCTAGAACATTCGCCGAGAGGTGTGTCTCTAACGTCTGGTTTCTTTTCTCGAGTTGTTCCACTTGAGTTTTCAACGAGTCTATGAACTCGGTGATCATGCTAAGAACCGTTGCATTATCCTTCTGCGTGTAGGAAAAAGGAAACCCGAAAACCTTAATAGATTTGCACCATGTTTATCGACAAAAAATGTCGGATACACTATTCGATCTCCTGTTCGATTTTCATATTCTATCTCGTGTTTCATTCCGTTGGATGCATGACATACACGTACAAATATGACGTCATAATAGACACCAGTCATGCATTCAATGGAACGAAACGCAAAACTAAATAAAAAGTTGGAACACGAAATTAATCTCAATCCATAGAAATGTGATACTTTTAGTAAAAGAATGAAATCATACAAAAAAATTATCTTCTTTACACTAATCAAACTCTTCATAATAAAAAAAAATAAAAATTAAAATTCCATACCAAATACAATTTGGTTTCATTTATTTTCCAAGAAGTGAAAGTATATATATATATATATATATATATATATATATATAGTAACATGTGTGTATATAAGTATACCTTTGAACCAGGAGGGAGCATTGATCTCAACACTTGAAAGCTCTGCCTCACATTTTCCCGCCTTCTTTTTTCGGCTATCACGTGGTGCAAATGCTTGTCCGTGGGCCCGCGTTCCTCGATTCCCAATACCCATCTTCTCCTCGTGTTCAATTCTCTAAAGAACAAAACGGATCTCTTGAACATATTTTGCCTTCGACCGGTTGTTACTAGGCCCACTGGGCCTAAAGCCGAGTGGTAGCTTCTAAACCCACTCGGCTCACGAGGGCTTATAATCAAAGGAACCGAGTTATGTACCATGCCAGAAGATGAAGAAGACAAAGAAGAAGTTAAGACGGATAGAATAGCTTTCGTCATCGCATCATGTTCGTTTTCTAATTTCGGTAACCCGACTTTACGCATTTGGTTTAGGGTTTCAAATCTTAGCTTCTCCTCTAAAAGTGCTTCTTCTAGAAATAATGGTTCTCTTGGGCCTTGTTCGTTTGCGACGAGGTAATTAGGAGAAGTTATGATATCAGAAATCGAAGGCAATAGGGATAAGGACCTTAAGGATGAAGGTGATGTGTTTTGAATGTTGCTAGGAGTTGCCAACTGGATGGAGAAATTGACTTGGAGCCAGTTTTTTATTTCCTTTTCTAGGTTTACCTGAAAATAAGAAATGAAAGGTGTTTTTCCCATGTATGATAAATGATTTAGGGTTGGGTTAATTGGGATATATAATTGATTATTCAAAGAAAGGAAAGAGTAGGGATAAAATTGAGTATTAATTAGCTACATGTGACTACATATGTATATTGTTAGATTGTAGGCAATTATATATTCGGGTAAAATATTTTTTGCAACATGTACTCATATGTGTTTTTCTTAATTACCTATGGTAAATATGTACGAGAGGTTGTAAATTATGAATGTTAATGAAGTTAATGTTGCATTTTTATCAAAAAAATACTAAAAAGCGTAAAATTCAAAAACACGTATAGTACACATTGTCAAAAAATGTTTTAACCTATATTCAAAAACACGTATCGTACACATTGTCAGAAAAATGTTTTAACCTATATTCGGAATTACCTGAGGCTCACTTGACATTATTCCTAGCTCCACCTCTCCAAGGGTGCATCCCATAAACACTACTGTCTACATATATTATTCGAATCAAAAGACGAAACTGAGAAAAGAATCGATAAATTCGGATTCCCGGACGATGTTAATCGTATAAAAGTTTTAAGCAGTATCTATCATGTATGCAAAACTCTAGAAATAAAATAAACACAGCTTAATGTTTTGAATAGAGAGCAAAACCTGAATTCCAGCTTCCTGTGTGGTTAAAAACACAATGCATTAGTCATAAAGACTATAACTTTTCTTCACATGGCTTTTCATCTTTACACTTTTAACAAGAAGCAAACAAATCAAACCTGGTAAAATTGCATCTGCACATCGCTCGATGCTAGCCTTCCGAGACCATCTAACTTGATCTCAAGATAAGGAAGATGGTTCTTGAAAGCGAAACCCGGAACTCGTCTGAAAGTGATGAAACATCCAAAAAAAAGTAAAAAAATAAAAACACACACTTTTCGATATAATTTGGACAACAAAAATTAACAAGTTTCCTCAATTTATCCAAACTACATTGTTGTGTGCATATATGGACATACCCATGATCAACATAGAATATAGATTCACAATACGCGTCGAAAAGCGTTCTTGCTAGGCTTGTTCCGGACGAGGAGCTTGCTTGCTCGACACTGCTCTCTTCTCGGTAAACTCCATTGGAAAATAGCAAGCATCTGTTAATTTGAAGAACAATGAAAAAATTAACTGCGAATGTAACGTAACAGAATTAAAAAAATAAAAATAAAAACTAAATAAAATGTACGTGCACGCGAATGTCTCTCACTTTGAAGGCGGAGGCACGTAAGACCAAAGACAACAGTAAGTGCATCCGAATGTTCGAATCGTGTGTTGCAAGAAGGCGGCTCGGTCGGTTTCCCCAAGTAAAAAGATGGAGTCCATCAAAGCTTAATTTGTTTTATGAAATTAAGGTGATTTATAGAGTTAGATTATTATCATGATCAAGTTGACATGAGCCTTT
>BKCP01005294.1:309731-326974 GCA_008636005.1 Striga asiatica | reverse complement strand
AAAATTTGAGACGTATTTAATCATAAGGTGTAGAAACAAAGGGTTGTTTTTATAGCCTAGTGAGAGAATAATAAAGTTGTACATTGAAAAGGAGAAGATGATATACCTAGTGGGGATTGGATATTTGACTCATTTGAGATGGACAGTTATTGAAAAGGAGATGGAAAATGAAAAACATTAGAGGGAATGTGAAACATTCAGACAAGAAAAACATTGAAAAGTCTTAATAGGCAAACTCCACATGATGTTAGAGGTGGGAAAGAAGGGGTGCCATACAAATAATTTATTCTAATATTTATGTAATAAATTCATAGTATGTATATATGGACTAACGGGGGAGAATTCTATGTTACTTGTCCACACTGTGGTCCGAGCTGTTGGATTGCACGTACTTTTATGGATGAGTATTTATTCGATGGTTTAAAATCAGTATTTATATAAGAGAAACGCTATAAGTACATAATACTGTACATAAAAGTGTACATAACACTCACTTTAAGTGAGTCCTACTAAAAATAAAAAAAGTGTACATAACACTCACTTTAAGTGGGTCCTACCAAAAATAAAAAAATTAAGTGGACCACAATCTATACGAATGTTATGTACATAGTTGTAATAACTGGACCGGTATGTCGGCCGATTCCCGGTAGGGGTGAGCATGGGTCGGTACGGTTCGGAGATTGATAAATCTCCAGAAACGTACCGAAGTTCGGAGATCACTAAAATTCGATCTCCAGAATCGTACCAAAAAATCGATTCGGTCCGGTTCGGAGATTTTTATTTTTCGGTTCAGTTCGGTTCGGTTTTTAGGACTATCGGAACGGTTCGGTTTGATTTGGTTCGGTTCGGATATTCGGAGATTTCTTATCATTTTTAAAAACAATTTTAATGACCACTTTATATATTTTTTTTAAATCCAACATTCATCAATACTTCATCATACTAAAGATTTTATTTTTAAATCAACTTTAGAAGTAACTCTAAATTTTAGTAAAGACTAAATTCAACTAACATTGAAAATTTAAAATTCAAACAAAATCTAATACAGTTTTATATTAAAGTAATATTTATTTAACCTTCCATACCATGTTAGTTATAAGATAAACTAAGCCTAATATCACATCTTTAAGTAAAGCTTAAATATTCGTTTTTTAAATCTTTAACCTTTCATTCTATTTTTTTTTAAACATGAGAAATTCAATTGTAGATCAAGTATTACTAAACATGAAATATAAGCGAATCGTAATTGCTATTACTATAATTTATATATTTGTATTTTAAAAATTCTTAAATTATATAGGATCAAATTTGACATAAAATATATTAATAACACGCATCTATTTTTATAATTCGGTTCTCGGCACGGATATTTATGAAATCTCCAGAACCATACCAATTATTTTTTTAGCTCGGAGAAAGTCAAACGGTCAACGGGTATTTTTCAGTTCGGAGTAATTTCGGTTTGGTTTTCGGAATTCTCCGAGTCTGTGCTCAGCCCTAGTTCCCGGTCACCTTGCCATAAAATCGGATCTAAACCGGTTCAAAACAGGTAAAACAGCCCTAGTTCCCGGTTGCCTTGCCATAAAATCGGATCTAAACCAGTTCAAAACAGGTAAAACCGTAAAACAGGTCTCAGTTTTGAGGCCAAGGCGGCTCAATTTTTTAACCTGAAAGTAGAAGGCAAAGTCCTCACTTAAATAGAACAAAGATTTTCATTGTGCTTCCTATGTGGGATACCACTATTAGTGCTCCTCTTTCCTTTACCTTTGAGGTTGGGCTTGGGCTTATAAGTATTGTTTGGGCTTGGGCCTGTAAATATACTTTGGAGTTGGACAAATTTTATTTTTATTTTTATTTTTTATTTTTATTTATTTATTTATTTTTTTTTTTTTCTGGAACGGTAGGAAATTCTCATAAATCAAAATAATGAGTTCTGATACAAATAGTTCAACAATCTAAAATCGAAGGCTAAGCCAGGGACCACTACTATGACTAGTAGGGTAGAATACACCAACCTCGAAGGACTTTCCCATGGTGCTCGATATCCCGACTGGGAGGGAAGGAAGGAGTGAGGGAGGACCGAAGAAACAACACCAAAGGCAGTGATAAGAACCTGAACCCCCCAGTGCTACACAAGCAAGATACATAGAATAACAGCTACAAACCAAAAGAAATAAGGAAAGGAAAAACAACCACTGAATTGCCTAAACAGACCTAGCTAGGCTTCCTTGTCCCTGGATCTTTCTCTTGGTACTCACTTTGACAGCTTCTTGCCATTCGTCCCAAGCTCCTGACAGAATGCTTCTCTCATTCCTCCAAGCTTTGTCAAAAACCCAAAGGTTTCTAGCTTTCCAGAGCCACCACAGGATATATGTGGTGAGCTCTATCCTAGCCTCATCAATGGCAGCCTGTTTGATGGAACAAATTGAGCCCCACCTGTCTTTGAAGTTGCAGCCTAGAGTCTTCATTTCATCCCAGTCCAGCTGTGACTTTCTCCACACTTTTTGTGCTCTTGGACAATCAATCAGAACATGTTCTATGGTTTCCACAGTCTCCCCACAGCAGCTGCAGATGACATCAACCTCAACCCCTCTGCTCCTCAAGTTTGTGTTGACTGGCAAGATACCTGAGACACATTTCCACAAAAAATGCTTGATTTTCCCTTTGGTTTGTATGCTCCAGGTTCTCAGTCTAATCTCTTGGTTCCTTTTGGAGGTGCTGCTGCCTTTTGGAAGGTCAAGGGAGAGGAACTTGCTGTGGAGCAGAAACTTGTATGAAGAGGCCACTGAGAATTTCCCCTTCACTCCCATTTTCCAACACCACTTGTCAACTGATTGGGGGTTTAGTGATTGAATATCTAGGATTGCTTGACAGTCTTCTTTCTCCACCAGCTCTCTAATTTTTGCTTCATCCCATTGGTCAGTGTTCATGTAAGTTAGGTCCTTGACCCATAGATGGCCATTGCTGATGGGATCTTTGAGTTTAGGGCCTCTGCCTCTCAAGCAAGGGACCCAGTTGTGGTCCTGGAGATTTACAGTGGCACCATTTCTAATGTGTATGTCCAGCCCTTCATGCAGCAGACCCCTGACTTTCCATAGGGACTTCCACAACCATGAAGAATTTTGTTTCAGGGTGGCATCAAATAAGGATGAGTTGGAAAAATACCTGCTCTTTAAAATTCTGCTCATGAGTAAGTTGGGTTGGGTAAGTGTTCTCCATAGCTGCTTTACTAGCATGGCCTCATTAAAGAGTTTGATGTCCTTAAATCCCAATCCACCATGCTTTTTAGTAAGGGTAAGCAATTCCCACCTCTTCCAATGTATCCCTTATGCATGTTCAGGACCTTTGCTCCACCAGAAGGTGGCAAAAAGGCTAGCCACCTCTTTGCAGATGCTCATGGGAAGTCTGAAGCAGGCCATAACAAAGATGGGTAAAGCAGTGAGAACTGATTGGATGAGGACCTCTTTACCTGCTGTGGAGAGGTGTTTGTTTTTCCAGCTTATCAGTCTTCTTTTAACTGCTTCAGTCACAAATGCAAAGACTTCCTTCTTAGATTGCCCAATTCCCAGAGGCAGGCCCAAATATCTTGAGGATTTCTGGATTTGAATGCCTGGAAAAACTTGACACACTTCATTCTGAGCTGCTGTGCTAGTATTCTTGCTGAAGAAGACTGATGATTTGGCCACATTCACTTTTTGCCCCGAGAAAAGCTGGTATCTCATGAGTATGGATTGGAGGACTTGGGCTTGATACCTGTCAGCTTTACAAAAAATTAAGGAGTCATCTGCAAATAATAAATGTGTGAGCATGAGAGCACCTCTGGCCACTGAAACTCCTCTAAAAAGGCCTCTCTCCATTTCAGCAATGATCACTGCAGACAGAACTTCAGAAACAATAATGAAAAGGTAGGGAGACAGTGAGTCTCCCTGCCTAATCCCTCTTTCAGCAGTGATATAACCACTAGAGCAGCCATTAATGATGAAAGAATATGAAACAGTGGTCAAACACTCCATAATCCAATTGACAAACTGATGAGCAAACCCCATTTTGAGCATGGTAAGCCTAATGCAGTGCCACTCAATTCTATCAAAAGCCTTCATCATGTCTAATTTGAGGGCCATGAAAGCATGTTTGCCTGTTCTATGTCTGTTTCAGAAAGTGTAGACCCTCATTGGCTATGATGACATTATCACTCAAGAGCCTACCAGGTAAGAAAGCAGATTGTGCCTCATTGATGCAACCCCCAACACAGTTTCTGAGTCTAGATGCCAGGATTTTTGAAATAAGTTTGTAGACAATGGCACACAAGCTAATAGGTCTGAATTGGTAAAGATTCTCAGGAGCAGCGCATTTAGGGATCAAAACAATCATGGTGTGGTTCCAGTATGAGAGGAGTTTACCTGATGAGAAGAAGCTGATCACAGCTGTGCATATGTCATCCTTGAGCATTGGCCAGAAATGTTGGAAGAATAATGCAGGCATTCCATCTGTGCCTGGAGATTTCCCCGGGTCCATAGTAAATAATGCTTGTTTGATCTCTTGTGGTTCCACCTGGGCAAGAAGGTAGCCATTATCTTCCTCAGAAATGGTTTTAGGCACATGCTGAAGTAGGTTTTCACCTCCAAAGGATCCCTCTGATTTGAAAAGGTTGCTGTAAAAATCCTCCACATGAGTTTCAATCTCTTCCTTAGTCTCACAGATTGTGTATTGGTCTGTGACTAGCCTGCTGATGGCATTGTGCTTCCTTCTTTGCATCACCCATGCATGGAAGAAATGGGTGTTTTGATCACCTTCCTTGAGCCATTGAGTTCTGGTCTTTTGTTTCCAGAAAATCTCCTCAGCTTGGTTGGCCTCATCCATCTCCTTTTGCAGCTTGTCCCATTCTTCCCAATTTCTGTGACCTCCTCCTTCCCTCATGGCCTCCATGGTCAAGGATAAATGTTTCAGATGATTTAGCTGAGTAGATCTGAAGTATTTACTCCACTGTAATAAGGCCAGTCTTGTCTTTTTAATTTTTTCCTTAAGGCTGAAAAGAGGAGTTCCTCCACTGTGCTCCATCCAGGCCTTCTGGACCACCTCTGTAATGCCCTCCCTATTGAGCCATCTCTGATCAAATTGGAATCTTCTCTTGTGGTTGGGTTTATCAGGTTCTGTTTCCAGCAAAAGCATGTGGTGGTCAGAGGAGCTTTTGAAGATGGAGGTAGTCTGGCTGTGTGGGTAGCTTCTGAGCCATTCTAGAGAGGCAAATCCTCTATCCAGGCATTCTTCAACAAACCCCTCCTCAGATCTGTTGTTACCCCAAGTATAAGGGTAACCCTTGTGGAGAAGCTCTGCCATGCCCATGTTGGATATGAAGGTTTGAAAGCCCAGGCAGCTTGCTTGAGTTCTCAGTCTACCACCTTTCTTATCTTCTGGCTTGGTAAGGTCATTCCAGTCTCCAATGATTACCCAGGTGCCTCCCCATGCCATCTTTTTTTGTTCAAGTTCTAACCACTGGTGCTCTCTGGTGTTTCTATCTGTGCTCATGTAAACAAAAATGGCCCATCTGAAGGGTTCATTGTTCTGCAGCCTGAATTCCACTTCAATGCAGAAGGAAGAGCTAACTACTTGCCTTGTTTCAACATCCCTGCCCCAAAGCAATAAAAGTCCTCCACTTAAACCTCTTGGTTCCACTAATCTGCATCTATCAGCAAACCCCAAGTTTTTACAAACAGTCATAGTGAACATATTAGTATTCTTAGTTTCAGATAAAAATGTGAAATGTGGGTGGTGGGTCCTTAAGGACTCCTTGAGCTGGGAAACTGTGGAGGCCCCACCCAGGCCTCTGCAGTTCCACACCTGAGCTCTCATTGGTCACCTTGGGGCCATTTGAGGCTGGCCTTCTCCACCTGTTTAGAGTTGTTTTTCAGTCTCTTAAGGTCAGATTCTTCCTCCTTGTTTTCCTCTTCCACTGTGTTGAGAGATGTGCCTCCTTGTCTGCCTCTCTTTAAGCCTTGCAGTTGGGAGAGATCCTTTCCTGTCGGTTGTTTTCTTTGCAGTCTGCCTTTCTTATTGCCTGCTCTTTTCCAGGTTTTTAGTTTAGAGACTGGGTTCTCCTTAGAAGCTGGATTAGTGTCCTTCACAGCTAGTACCAATGCTTTGTGAGGAGGTTGTGGATCTGTTTGCATTATCTCAGCATTAGTGCATTCCATAGCTACTTGAATAGGGATAACCGCAGAGTGTGGGGTCAGTTGCTGGTCTGCTTCCCTAAGTGGACTCTGGTTATGGACAAAATCCTGTCTAGAGGAGCTGGATTCAACTATGCTAAGGTGCTTTCTAGGTTGCAGAGGGACTGCTGAGGTATCAAGGTTAAGTTGACAGATTGGTTTATCAGAGGGGGTAGGTGGTTTAGGTGTTTGGTGGAAGTCAGTTGGTGTTTCTGGTTCTTGGTCAGTGGATCTGCTGCCTTGCCCAGAGACATAGCTGTTTCTAACTTCTGGTGCCCTCAACCATGTGCCATATTGCCCTTCTTTGATTTGTCCTTCTGCAACATTTTCTGACAATCTCTGTCAAGGTGGCCAATCATGCCACAGTAATAGCACAGGTTGATGAGCCTCTCATACTTGAAAGCCACGGTGATAAGTTCATCTCCTAGCCTGAGTGAGGTGCATCTTGGAAGAGCCTTATTAATGTCCACTGAGACTAGTAGTCTTATGATTCTGCCTCCTCCTACTGCAATGGTGATTCCTATATTTTGTGTGGCTTTGAAAATTTGACCAATTTTCAAGCCAACATCTCTGCTAAGCCAATCCATTGGCACATTATGGACCTGAGTCCAGAGCTTGATTTCTTGAAAACAGTTGTCTTTTTCACTGATTCCTCTTCTCCATTTGTGCAGTATTAAATACTGGTTTTCATATATCCAGTTGGTACCCAACAAAACTTTTTGCATATCATCCTTGTGTTCAAATATAAATTGGAAGAAGTTCGAGGAGATTTCACGCACTTCCATACCTTGTTGGATTCTCCATATGTTCATGAGAGCTCTTTTGAGTCCAATGAGGGAGGCTCGCCTGTTGCTTATAATTTTGCCCACCAGGCTTCTGCTGCATTCCTCCGCGCTACCCTTTATATCATTGCGACCCAGGTCAATGACCAAGCTTTCCTCCCCTGATAGGGAGAAGTTCTTTAGCCGTTGAGCCATATCCTCTGCTGTTCCGGTATCTTCCCCTGGTGTTCCCATTAGACGATTAGGTTAGAATTTTGAGCCGCCTATCAGTTGAAATGAAGAGACTGCAATATTGCGATGTGGATGGTGTCGGTATTATGGAATGAGCTTGGTAGAGAATGAACTTCACGAGAAGGAATGTGCCCTCAGACGACGGAATCGGCCCTCAATCGACGGAATCGCACTCCCACATGAGAGAATAATGGAGTTGGACAAATTACTTAGGGCTTTTTACATACATACTCAACTGACTCTTAAATAATTGCAATAATAGTTAATGAAAAACTTATTGACACATCTACCTAGCTTATCATATTTTATTAAAAATATATCTAATTTCAAAATGAGTATATTAAATTGATATAAAAGACATTCTCTCTCCTCTCTCTTCATTACTCTCTTTGCTATTCCATTAATCTCTTTCTTGTTCATCCATTTTTTTTTCATTCTCCTCAATTTTCTCCTTCTCTTCTCTCTCTTCTCTTTATTCCATTTCATTTAAATTTAATTTTCTCTCTATGTAAATTTGTAAGTCAATTTTTTTACTATAAATATATATCTAGTTTATTTTTTCAGAATATTATTATAAGTTTATAAACTAATCCAAAAATACATAAATTATGAATATACATCAACTAATCAGAATCACCAAAACAAAAAAATATGTCAATATACCAAATATAAACTATGAACAAACATCAAATAAACATTGAAAAATGAACTAGAAAATCTACTAATATACCAAACGTAAACTATGAATAAAAATCAAATAAACTTTAATATACCAAACATATAGTATTCGTATATCGCTGCTGCTCACAAACATACTGCCGTAGTATATTTTCGGTAACATATACCGAAATTATACCATACATAAACGCAACATATACTGCCGACATCGCAACAAGCCTGAGCTTCCGTCACCATCACCGTCTGGCATGACGAATTTGCCGAAGTCCTTCACCCATCCCTATCGGAACTCGCTCTTGAAGGTCGTACCCGACGGCCAAGAGAACCTCGGCCATTACTTAGTATGAAGAAATCATAAAAAGCAATCTTGAATTCTTGAATTTGCTTGCCCCATCTGTGGGAAAAGTCCTTTTATTTCTCAAGAATTTTTAGGGAGAGTGAAAATGAATGTCGGGTGTCGGCGGCTGCACTGCCGCTGCCACCACGTCGAGATCGGTAGCCGTCACCTGTGTGTATCAACACCGACTTTGCGATTGGGGGTTTTGCCTGCTATGGGGAGGATTTTGGTTTTGGCCATAAAAAATAAACCTAGGGTTTACTGATGAGGCAGTTGCGTTGAATGGATTGTGGGTTTTGGTCGTGGGAGAGATGAACATTGATAATGCGTGAAAGGGGAGTTAGTTTTGATTTAATTTGGTAACTTGTCCTAAAAAATCTGTGTAAATTGAATATAATATATTATTACTCCCTACATTGAAAATCCCGTATAATTGCAAATAAAATTAAACGATTTTGTAATTTTGCTAAAGTTTATTACTGAACTGTAAGATTGCAAATAAATAGTTGTGCACTCGTGCTGTAAGTAATTTCCTCAACTTTGATCCCAACCTAAAATCTATATAATCTATAATAAGAATTAACTTAAATATTTTTTAGAAATATTTTCCCGTCATGTATTAATTACACCATATTTATAGTAATTTTGGACAAGTCTTTATAAGCATTAATAATGATTAGATTTAATATACCTTAACAATCGTAATTAATGAAATCTATTCTAAAATTACAGATTTTGTAGCCTTATCCGATTAAGGTTGTCATTTAGTGTGACAATATAATCGGATTTATCAATTGGAAAGCATATCTACTTGTTATGGAGTCTTTCATTTTTTTTGGTACAACAATCAATGCTATTCTTTCAAAATTTACAAACAAAATTCCAGTATACATGGGTTTCTTAATTTATTTTCGTAATTTTTATATAAAATGTGGAACCAACTGATATGCGACTTTACATTGTTTTCCAATTCCGAAAGCATAACAACAATTCAATTTAATTGAATACGAAACTAATTTTTATTCATTTACCTTGAGTAAACAGCAAATTATTTAAAACCTACATTATTTTTCGTACAAGAATCTCCGAATTCTTTTAAAATTTACAAACAAAATTTCAGTTTACATGGGTTTTTTAAGCACTACACAAAAACATTTCAATTTAATTAAATCGTTAATTACATAATTTGTATGATATTATTAAGATGATAACAGTACTTCCCCATAAAAACTTGTGCATAATTATCACCAATACGGAAACCTTTGGAACGAACCCACAATAATAGGATTTTTGGAAAGCTATATTTCCTACTATAAGAGAGGCAATCAAATCAATTTTTTATTTTTTTATTATTATCACAATATAATAAATTCAACCCACACATTTCAAAGCCAAATCATGCAATTTGTGGTTAAAATTTTCATCCAACAAAATCGCATAATTATCACCACAACAATTTCAAAAATCGGATAAACAGAAGTCCCAAAATATGTAGTATTGAATTACATTCCCACCATATATGATCATGCTCGAAAACAAAGCCAATAAATTCATGCGAACCAAAAACAAATTGAAAACCTTACAATATTTACATCAATCAAATTATCTATATCTATGTATATAAAATAAGAATAGACTTAAATCAATTACAGTAGTATTTTCCAGCCATTTTGCATTAATTACCTCCTAAATATAAAATTTTTAGATAATTCGGGATAACAAATATCATAGCATTAATTGTGATCAGTTTATGGAATCAACTGATTTAATAGTTTATGGAAGCATTTCCCAGTTTTTATGGAATCAAATAATATGATATTATAATAATATAATCGCGTCAAAATAAAGAGTGTAATCAATTTAAAATTCCCGTAAGATCCAGATTTATGTGTCAAATGCCTATTAATTTAACATAGCAGTGTCTTTATAAAATCCTATATTTATGGAATCAAATAATTTAATAATATAATACTATTAATTTGCCAAAAAAAGATAGGTATACCAATAATTTAGTAATATAATAATACAATATAATAATATAACGTTACCGATTTACCAAAAATTAATCATTGAATTTGATTTATAACCAAATCTTTTCTGTTATCACTAATAATCTTCTTCTCATAATTATCTAGAATGCACAATGTGAAATATGCAGTTAAATCATAAGAAAAATGAGTTTTTAGGATAAATAACCCGAGTTTGATTGTGTTCATTTCTCTAGAAGCAGCATACATGGAAAGTTTTAATTTATACATAAAAACATATGTAAAATTTAATTTGTGGATATGAAATGCGTGGATGATTTATTAAAATCTATATAAAATAAGAATAAGGTTAAATCATTATATAAAAAAATCTACTCAAAATCTACACTTTATGGTAACAACTTTTTTATATTCTTTCAAAAATTAAACTTCATCCAATAAATCATATCGTTAGTATTTATCACATACATAATTTTATTTCGTAGTGTTAACAATCAGAAAATCAACAAAGAATAAGAGAAATGAGGTGTCTATGCAATTAGCAATTACCAAGTGGAAAGCATCTTAGTAAATATCGATCTACTGTTGCAAGTGCAAAATAATTTTGCATGGAAAAACAAGGAGAATTTTAATAATATATGACTTTGTCATGATAAATGTTTTATGATTACCTGACAAATGCTCTACGTATTATAACTTATTGATTAATAGTCTTTAATTATAAATTTTACCAAAACAAATGCAGTCTGTGCATTGCACGGGGTTACGCACTAATCTGTAAAAAAAAAGGCGAAAATCCATAACTGTTTCTTTTCAAAAGTTGAATTCCTACGTAAAATTCCAAAACTAGCTTTATTAATCTCAAATCATGCCCGTGATGCATCTCCAACAATATCCACAATAATTAACTTTCCCAAGCTCTCACCCTCTTTCTCTCTTCATTAACCACCATTTCTATCAACAAAGTAAACATCTAATTTTATTTTTTAACATATACAGTTTCTTAATTATAATTATTTAACTTTCACAAAGAATTGATTCTAAAAAATATATAAAACAAGAATTGTGCAAAAAAAAGTAAATAATTTAGTTGTGCTCCTCCAATCATAATTTCAGCTTGCTTGATTCCTCTCTTCAGGATGAGAATCTTTTAGAGAAATCTCTTCTTGCTATAGGGTTAGGTCTTCCCCCATTTCTTCTGGAAACGCTCCTTGTTTTGTTATGCAAATCCCTGCTCTTGAATCAATATAGGCTCCAAAGTATTATGTCACATATTTCTCATATAACACTTTGATCGAAATGTATATAGAGAAAGGACTAGTTGTCATCTAGATCCTATACCTTCTTCCATTCGCCGTGAATTTCATTTCATCTTGTAACCTTTCCCAAGGTTTACGGGTTTCAACGAATTCCAGTCCTAGAACAAGTTGTTTTGGGATCCTACATGCTCCTACCGTGATTATGGTTTCTATTTCTCAAATCCTTAGGATTCCTTCATATTCTCCCACTATCGATTGTTGGAGGTAATATAATGCATCACAAGGAAGAGATTATCCTTTGTATTATATCGAACATTATTTCTACTGACCTCCATCCTTCAGGACATCTGATCTTTCCACTTGTTTTAAATACCTCCGGAGTCCTTTTATGTACACTTGTCATTTGTTCCTCCAAGCGATTATTGCAAAGCATTCTATCTTGCTGGAAAGACATTGTCCTCGGTTTGATCATGAAACTTTTAAACCGATTAAAAATTGGTCTATCTTGGATTCTCATATCAATTTCACCTATTGTCAGATTATCAACAATATTCGATAATATAGCTTTTGCGAAGTCCTAAAAAATTTTGGATTCTTCTATGAATTCCTTTCTCAAAAATACTTCATAATGATGAGTGTTTGAGAGAGCATAAGAGATCTTATAGGTAATAGAATAAGGCCTACTCCTGTCATTCATTAACTCTATTCTTTTAAAATCTTGGTAAAGGGTAAGAATGTTGTTAAAATCCTTATCTCCTAAGTTGTATGCAATCCTTGGATAAACATTGAATCTCAATTTTCAGACATACATATTTCCCTTGATTTCTCCAAGACATAAGTCCTTAAGGTCATAAATTCTTTTATCAAAGATCGCCAAATTGAGAGGCGAATCTTTTCCTTCTTTAAAGGTTGACTTAATGATTACTTTAATAGTCTAAATATGGATCCATGAAAGTGTATTAGCCATCTCTTTCTTTAGTTTACTCTTGATCTCTTGAATTTCTCTGTAAGGAATGAACTGCATTTCAATGTGATTCCCTGTGTATTCCATTGGAATAGCAAACTCTCCAGTTGAAATCCGATGGATAAGATGGTGATTTCTACTTTTCAACTCAATCATATCCAATGCCTTTTCTATTGCCCCCATTGTAACTCCATCATACATTTGGAGCTTTGTATCTTCCTTCATGATTTTTATAAGGGTTTTGTAAGACACTGTCGTATGGGACAGAAATCCCAACATGTCTTCCCTTACTACTTGTTGAAGAAAATCTTCTTTATCCTGACTCTGAACTGGATTCACTTCCATCTTTAGAGTAGACTTCTTCTTTCTCATAAATACTTTCCTCTGAGGGAATATCCTCAAATTGATATACTTGTACTAAATCTTGATAATAGACAACATCTTCAAATTCTAGGGTAGCCTCCAACTGTCATATTCCTTGTCTTTGTTTATTAGGGCAATCAGTCAATATATGCCCTTTTGCTCTACAGGTCCAACAATTACAATCTCTAAAACTTTCATTGGCTCGAGGGTGAGTCCGTCTGAAAGTTCTTCGAATCGGATCTCTACCCATTCTATTTTGATTAGAGCTGGAAGTTGAAGCTCTGCTACAACTCGAGAGTGATCATTGTTCGAATTTGTAACTCCGGGCCTTTTGTTTCGACCAGTATCTTCTAGGTCTCCATGAGGACCTGTTCTTCGTATATCCACGGGAATAACATTACTGGTATGCTTCTCCTTTTATTTCTCCGTGGTTGACCTCCAATAATTTTTGGAATTTCATTTTCTTTTCAACACTGAGGAACTGTTTTGTTGATTCCTCTAAGTCTTTTACAATTTTTCTATGTCTAGCTTGATGACACCACTGGGACAATTTTTCCTTAAGGAATGATATTCTTATGGCCATTGTATCTACTTCGTCCATTTTATATTCTTTATTAACATTTTTCTACATGAGCTGGATATCTTTGCACAGAATAATTGCGAAGCTTCAGAGTCCGCTACCATGGACTCCCATCGATACTCCATAAATAGCTTTATTCAACTACATGACAAATGTCATGTAACTCCAGCGATAGAGGGCTTGCTTGTATCTCATTTGTTTTTCTTCCTCTACTCCTTCAAAGTATCCCGTAACGATAAATAATATTTGAGTACTTTAGCAAAATTATCAACTATTCCTTTTAATGATTCTCCAACTATAACATCTCCTTTTACATCTGGAGAAGCCATATTCCATGCAATTTTAACTGAACCTTCTAGGATCATTTCGAGAAGTGAAGTGAATTCTTTTTTATTGAGATCCAATGTTCTTTCGGCAATTCTCATGGCTTAGGCCCAATCATCAATAAGGATCTCACGATTTTTAAAATCTAAAGTGTCCAGATTCAACATTAATCTATAAGGATGAATTGGATCTAGTTGTGATTTTCCATAAGAAATATTTGAAGGTTTGGCCTTCGGGAACGCATTCGGGTACCAGTCGGATGCCTGCTTTCTCCTCTTATCTAAAAATCCCTTGATGGGGCATTTGTTCCTCATGTTGGTGAGAACCTGAGCTTTCTCCTTCTTGGGAAGGTTGGGTTCTAGTTATTATCGTTGAACCATCTCTTGTATTCATTTTTAAGTCTACTAGACTCAATCCCGCAAAGGATTATGCAAGGTCATATAGATCTTCCAAATTGACACTTTCCATTATTTATTAGTGAATTTTCCTTTTAAGATGGCTCTCATCTTTTCGTCCTCCGTCATCGGCCTTCGAACTTCGGTTGGTTTACCCTTTTGTTGTAAAAAGGGTACTGTTCCGAAAATTAGTTTTCTTCTTCCTATGGAAGTCCTGGGTTTATCTTCCAATGCTTTAATTGGTTTCTGGATACTTATACGGATATCCAGAATCTCCTTTTGATTCTTCATAATTTCTTCCACCTTTGATTGTATTTGGTGGATTTTTCCGAACCATCTGTTGGACTTCTCCATAACTTTGCACAATTGTACTGTCTTTTGTACTTCACAAATATCTGTGGAGTAATTAAAAGAGTCTAGATTAACTTTTATTCCAGCCCAATAATTTATTAAGACTCATCCTTTAATTTGATTCATATGATATGATTTAATAAATCAGTTTGCATCAATTGGTTTGCCCAGAGGACATCCATATGATATTTCTTCTGTTTTTGACAGTCTAATATTCATTCTATCTACTCTTGCCATAACTTGCTCAACATGACGATCATCCTAGTGGGCAACCATTTGTTGGTGTTCTTGTTCGCCTATCTTCAAAATTTGAAGATATCTATTATAATGCACACACTTTGGACAATTTCCACTATCCATTCTTAAATTTTCTCCTTTCTAAAGTTAATTACCATATAATAAATTCATCTAAGAGTTCATAATAAATCTTGGGCTCTGAAACCATTTTATGCAATGTGGTGCCCTTGGAATAATTTCAAGTACTAGATAGAAAGAAATCAAATACTCTATGAAAATTTTTAACTTAAGGTATTATTTTGAAAGAAACAGGTACTATGGTGAATGAAAACATATACTTTTTTTTAGCAAATAGATATCATGACATAAATGTAATTTTAACTTTAGTGACCATTTATTAGTTGACTAGGGAGTTGAATGGAAAAACTTTCTCTAGAGACTGATTGAGAAAATGAACTTAGGATGGGGGATTTATCTATACATAGCCTAATTATGGCATGGAACAAGTAAAATAATCTCTTTTCATGCACAAATGATCCTATATATTAATGTTCGATGTTATTTTTTTTTTTTTTCAAACAAACAAATTATAATAGATACCTTGAAATGTACATTTGGCTAACCAACTAGTTACACGGCTTTTTCCCTAGTAGAACTAAAGAAGAAATCCAAGAAAGAGACACAAGTGGCTCCTCCTAAAAAGCCAACATGGCTTACCAACACTAACAATCCAACAAAACAAAACAAAAAACACAAGAGAAATAAGTTATTAACAATAAAATAACATGGACAACCGATCCCAGCAATGAAGAAACAGAATGCTGCAAATTCAAAATGTATCACAAAAAGTTGGGGGAATTTATATATATAAAAAACAAAAAAATCAAGTGGAAAAAATAAAATAAAACTAAAAAAAAAAATTGGACAAAATTCAAAAGCCCGTATTCTGAGAATACGTTTTTTTAATTAATTTTTTTAAAAAAACGTATTGTCGTAATACGTTTTACAATTTTATTTGCAATGTAAAACGTATTCTCAGAATACGTGCTTTTGATTTTTGTCCACATTTCTTTTTTTTCTTTTTTTGTCCAGTTAATTTTTTTTTTTTTTTGTTGGGGTAAAAAAATTCAAAAAGTTGTGTACAATCTAGATTCAAATGCATCACAAAAATGAATTGCATGCTAAATATCAAAGATTGTTGGAAATATACATCAATTCATTGAGATTGATTCTTAACATCGAATAGCGAATGAATAATGTTAGAACCCTTAATGACAAGTTTTCAACCACAAACTGAATCAACCACGAATGATGTTCGTTTCATGATCTTCTTCAACTAAATATCTTTAGCGACTTTCATTTTCATTCTTGATGGGAGAACATATTCAAAAATCAAAAGTGAAGGTTGCCAGTAATACATACAATGTGCATCAGTTGGCAATGATCGGGGCTTCATATTTTAATAGGTTTTAGGCGTACTTATTACATAATATGAGCATTGTACGAAAAGTTTATAAGGCCAAGTTTTTCTTTGAAAGAAAGGCCTTGACAAAACTCTCCAGTGCAACTAGTTTCCCAAATATAGAGCATCGTGTACTAAAAAATGGATCGATAATAGTAACAAAAATACTTACGAATATGTAAATCTGCAGACCTTATATAGCAATATTTACTCATTCGGGTTATTTTCAAGCTGCTGCACGCATACCTTAACGAAAGGTAAAACGACCCCAATAAGCTCATCTTGATGCGAAGTAAAGCAGTGATCAGCTCCTTGTATGATTCGCAAACAGTTGTTTGGTATAATCTTGCCAAACTCGATTCCATCTTCTACTGGGATTATTTCGTCTGCTGATCCGTGAACTATCAACACCCTGCATACCAGGTTTTAGACATAATTTAGAATCGACCAAGTGTTCGAATTTTCTTTGATGTCTGAACGAAAAGGAAATGACGGGAAAAACATGCAAGGAAACCACATGAGATATTTAAGTTTAAATGGGTCATTGTAATATTTTTCATATTTTTCTTTTGAAAAATAAAAATATCGTGCTGACCGGCATTTCTTATCAATTGTAAGGGCCGATTCGTGCATGTCTGTATTGAGTCTCTCCATCATACTCTCTAACGTGACTCGATAATCAACTTCTCCTGCGACGAGACGAAACACAAAACGTTTAATTGATTGAAGATGCGCGCATATAATGATACGTAAAGAATATTAGCATAACACAAATTGTTAATTGTTAGACAAAACACGAAATGTTGCAACAAAATGTAGCAAATTCTATCACCTGATTTAGTCTTAATATCAATGTATCCATCCTTATTGAGTCTATCCATGAAATTTTTTCCAAATCGTTCTTCAAGTCCTCGCTTGAGATTATAACGGCCAGAGATATTCACCACGGCTGGTATATCGTGATATTTAGATGCATACAGAAGAACCACACCTCCGCCTGAAACGCGCGTGGAAAAGTTAGATATTGATTTTAGAAAAATTCCGATTGGGTGAGTCTCTACATGGATTTATACACAATGATAACCG